>JAPDDM010000235.1:0-72042 GCA_027474115.1 Schizopygopsis malacanthus
GGAGGCAGCAAGGGAACAACTGAGCAGGTATGGCAGTGCAGAATATTCCTACCCCTATCCAAGGCCGTCACCAAGGACTAATTGGGTAACGTTGGTGTATTGCAGGCCATTATAATCGTTTAAATGTAATAAAAAAAAAAAAGATTTATGTGTTTAGTTTTTGTGCTTTCCATTTAAGATTTCCGAACGCTTTCCATCCAAGAACCGTGAGTGATTTTTATTTTTTTTTTCATCTTTACCGTCATTTTTACATGACACCATAGACAGTGGGAGATCTATTAAGCCGCATCTACGCACGAATCTCTGTGGTAATGGAAGTGACGTGGGTTAAACGTCCGTATTTAAGATGTAACTGCCCGTGTTTACATTAATTTTGCATCATAAAACCATTTTGAGATGCAAGAACATTAAACCCCTTACACGGAGTCATGCACAGCCGCATGCGCAAGCAGTCTACACAATCAAGCGCGCATCAGCGTTTAAAATAAGAGCAGCCTTCCGTAGTGAGGTTCACATCTTACATTTATAAATCCACCGCATTCCAAACCACAGGCATAGTGACTCCGCATAGCATTTGTAAGAAAAACACAGACTGGCGAGACCGCACACTTCAAGTGTACATCAAACAAACGCATGTCTCTCTCAGCGCTCCTGCACAATGAAGCCAGCGAATCTCCTTGTAACTTGCTCCAACCTTTCCAAACCTTATGAAAGATTATTTTACAGAAGGTTCAAGTGGCGCATGCACGTGAGGAATTGGAAGCAAGCAGCATATGGGTGTTTCTAAAGCAATTCTGCGTCATAGCTCATCTGGTTAAAATCTAAGCCCGGAATTGATTCTGAAATTCTCAGAATCGTTCGAGAGAGACTTGGTCATTTCTCCATGACAGAAGCGCTGCAACAATCGTAAATCATTGTATATGGACATCAAAGTTGCCATTTGCCAAATTCTCCATCGAGTTCAGCCGTATTCATCCTGAAATAACCTGTTCAGCTCTTCCCTATAGGCGGCGCAAATTAAACAAGGGTTCATGACCAGATCTTTCGTTGACCGCCATTTCAGCACTAGCCATCAGAGTGGCTACTAGGACGTCGTGAGGTAAGAGACCCTTTCTAATCTATTGTCAGCTCCGCATAACTCCCCGTTCAAGCATAAACACCTTGATTCCTTCGACTGTTCTCTCCCAATATTAGAACATTGACCATGCAATCCATGAAATCGTGGGCCTTAGCACCCGGCTGGCAAAGTCGACACCACCTCAGATTCCAAGCCATGCCATCCATCCAAATTCACGGCACTTATTTGGGATACGCCAGCACAGGGAATTCTATTCAGCCCAAGATTTCAAGACTGATCAGGAACCGCCACTAAATTCGTTTTACAAGCATGCAAGCAAACCTCATAGCATTTACCCTATTAGACGCCTATCATTCGGAGTATTGAACTCTGTCAGATGCTGCCGGCGAAGCAAACGTTTCCCTGTCGGCTATTGGCGAGGCTCACCATCTGACGCTGTGGGTAACAAACTCAATCACATGCATGAGAGCTTCCTGGTCGAACAACCTCGAGCTCCGTCCGACTATCGACGAACTTACATGTACAGTGCCGCAAGGGCGGAACCCCCGTCAGATGCTGCGTGAGCCTTCCCGGTTGAGTGAATACGTCTAACAAACGCCTTAAAAAATCGGTGCGCGCTTTCCTGGCTTTTACTTCCTTCAAATCACACGCTTGGCGAGGCTCCCCCTTCTGACACAGCGAACCACCACTTCTGGCCAGAGCCTCCCAGCCAAAAAACTTGCCTTTTCCACCCTGCGGCCGGAGAGTCTCACCCATCCAGACTGCGAGCTTCCATCTCCAGTCAGGTGACGGCGAGTGCCTCCCGGCTACCCAACTTTACCTTTCCGTCTTTACCTGTCCGACAGTGAGTCTTGATCTCCCGTTGGACACCGGCAAGAGCCTCCCGGCCAGGCGACCTTACCTTTTCCACCCCATGGCCGGCGAGGCTTACCCATCCAGACCGCGAGTATTTTCCTCCGGTCGGATGTTGGCGAGAGCCTCCTGGCCACACAACTTGCCTTTCTGTCTTTACCTGTCCAACACAGCGAGTCTTGATCTCCCGTTGGACGCCGGCGAGAGCCTCCCGGCCAGACAACCTTACCTTTCAAACGTGTTGCTCGACGAGGCTTACCCGTCCGACACGGCGATTCTGAACCACAGTCGGACGTCGGCGAGAGCCTCCGGGACAAACAGCCTTATCTTTTCAAACCTCCTGCTGGACGAGGCTTACCCGTCCGACACGGCGATTCTGAAACCACAGTCGGATGTCGGCGAGAGCCTCCGGGACAGACAAACTTTCCTTTTTCATCCTGCGGCTGGCAAGGCCTATCCAACCACGCTGCCGGTTGACTGCGAGGCCTTCCGACTCCTAAACTTTGCCCTTCTGTCTAAACCATCCGACTCGGCGAGCCCCAATCTCCCGACAGACGCTGGCGAGAGCACTCCCGGCCAGACAATCTTATCTTTTCAAAGTCCACTCTCGACGAGGCTTACCCGTCCGACACAGCGGTTCTGAAACCACAGTCGGATGTCGGCGAGAGCCTCCCAGCCAGACAATTTTACTTTTCCAAGTCCTAAGCTCGGCGAGGCTTACCTGTCCGACACGGCGATTGCTGAAGCCACCATCGAACGTCGGCGAGAGCCTCCCAGCCAGACAATCTTACCTTTCAAAGTCCCATGCTCGGCGAGGCTTACCCGTTCGACACGGCAATTGTTGAAGCCACCGTCGGACGTCGACGAGAGCCTCCCAGCCAGACAAACTCATCCTTTCCGTCTGCTCGCACCACGATATCGAACCCCGTCGAACGCTACGTGCCCGGCCATTCAGGCAATCTTAGCTTTCAGTCCACTACCGACGAGGTCCTCCTACGTCAGCGAAGCTAACCCATCAAACAGGCGGGCACGCCCACCAGTTGGATGACGGCTAAGCATCCGACCAAAACCAATATCACTAGAATTCTAATCATAAAAGGGGGGGTTCACTGGGTTCGGGCCATTCCCGGCTAGGAGCCCTCCCCCAGGACAGCACACCTACAACGTATTACCATACACACCAAATATGCATTACGTTTATCGTGCTAGTAGATGTAAGTGTGAAATCGTGAAAGTGACCGCGCTTAATTTACTAGCTGCTGTCATATTAATCCAAGAAAATGAAAGAAAGAATCACTGCTCTTGACTGAATTACTTTGTCATTTTATCAATAATTAATCCACAGTCAAACCAAAAATTATTCAGACACCAGATCTAACTTTTTATATTTTTTTACAAGTGGGTGCAGGACACTATATTTCATTTATGTAAGTGAGTATAACAAAATAAAGTAAACTGTGACATTTTACCAAAACAATTCTTCATACATTGGACTACCAGTAAAATTGATAAAGAAATTGGGACCAAAAATGATTCAGACACTTTGACCTGACCATGTTTTGTTTAAGTGTATTTTCTTTAATTGCTAATGCCAACTTTTTAGAGACTGAAAAAAATAAGCATTGCTTGGTAATTGGTCAAAAAAGTATTTATAGTTGTGTAAATATTGTCATGCTAACAGTTGTCTGAATTTTTGGTTGATTGTAATCTATTACATACCTTTCTATCAAAGTTATTGGACATTATCAAGATTAATTTGTTCTGACAGTTTAACTGTGAGTTCTTGTTGTATTTTATTACCATTTTCTAAACCATAGCAAATAAACTGTGATAATGTGATAAATGCTGAAGGTGTCTGAATAAATATTGGTTTGACTGTATATTACATTTTTTTCAGTGAAGACTATGCAGTGCTATTTTACATTTGATTATTCGGGTTCTGTACCTGGAAACCTACAAAATTAAAAAACTTAAACATTATGTAAATAGCACAAATAAATAAATAGAATGAACATATAAATTAAACCAATAAAAATTCAGAGCATTGTGAGTTCCACAAATCTGAACGCATTAGGCCTATTTGTAAATTGACTGTTAAGATAAAACATTTTGCAGTTTATTACATGTGATACCATTATATCCACCGGATGCCTGTATAGCTCTGTGTAACAATCCCTAGTTGCTAATAAATTGTCATCACACATAAATAAATGTTATCACATTTGAATTTAGATACATGTTTAGATATTGTCAACAGCTACTTTTTGACTTTATCTGTTTTTTGTTAAAAAATGTTTGTTGTCTTTGTGTCAGTTATTGCATTATTATTTCAGTCAAACCTATAAAACCCTTTGTTACCTCAAACTACATAGGCCTATAAAAGCCTGATCAGTGACAAAAAAGTAATTGGAATGCAGCTACTTGTTCTTTTGTTACTCATTGACACGTGAACTTCCCCTTAAATAACGTGACATCCTCTATATGTATATGACTCTATATGTATATGACACTGCTCCCTGGATATCCGGGCAGGAGCCAAACGGGCCTGCATCTGAACAGAATCCAAGTGAACCCCCAAAAACCCGGTTCGCTGTGAGGGGAAGAGAACACTCTTCTTGGTGTTCATTCTGAGGCCAAGAGAATGAATGTGGTGGAGAACGATACCTCTGTGACAACTCACTAACTCCTATTGTGTTATTTTGCTTTATAGTATGTTATTCACTCAATATGGTATTATTTTACTCAAAATATGATGTATGTTCAAGAATGTGATCCCCAAACTGATCAATATGTTGAAGTATTCCAATCTATTAGGCAGTACTAGTGTTTTACAATGAAGTGTATTAGTGAACTTGAATAACCCTATGAACTTTGGGTAATGCCCAGAATATGACATATTCATATAAACAGGTTTTGAAGTGTCTCATGAGACTGCTGCTCAAGGTTTTTCTCATGAGACTGCTGCCCAAGGTTATTTAAAACAAAGGGCTGATTTAGCCAAAGATGCCACCCTTAAAGATGGACCAGGTGCGCTAATAGATTAACTGTAGCAAACCAGAAAAGCATAGCTGATAAAAAAAACCGGAACTCCCATGTTTGGGCAGTGCAACAGGTATAAAATGACTGAGTGGACAGACAGGGATTCAGATGTGCGGGGCCTGCCATCTCGGATTCATTATTCTGATAGTGAAGTCTAATTTTGACATCTGGAACTCCTGCTTCTTGAGCCTCATTGACTACATTGAAGAAAACCATCCTTTGCTCTTTTGGCTACAACATAATTTGGCACCCCAGATGGGACTGGATTGAGGTCCGGAGTCCTGAGAGCCGTCGCGGGCGGAGGGCCTGGCTGACACGCAAACAACTCACAAAACCAAGGCGCGCCTAAAAAAGGTAAGCAATATTTTGCTTAAATTGGAAATAAAGAGCTTGTTTGCGTGGTTGACTAAGGCCTGCCTGGGATGGTGATCTGAGACAGGGCTTCACCAGTAACAGAATCTAAGACATTGGATTGGAATTAAATTAAGGAAAAGTAAATGAAGAGGCAAGTATGATTTAAGGGGTTCCAGATTTCAAAAGTCGCTCATGTGAGTGTTAAAGAGATTTATATACACAAGATGTGTATTGCGCATTGCCTTAGGGACAGGCAAAAGAAGTGTGTTGCCTAAGAGAGAGGCACAAAATCCTGTGCCGCGGCTTCTACAGGTGGGGGCGCCCAGGAAGTCAGGGAGCTACTCGTAGGTTGGCTGAGTGTGGCCCTGATGGGCTCCCATTTTGGAGGTTTGCTAGCACAGGTGTCTGCAGACTGGAAAGAGTTAAATCGTTAGTCTTTTTGTCTGTCTGTCCACTATGTGTGTGTGTTAAGGCATTGAAGCTTTGCATGTTTGGCTTAATCACTATCTGTGCTGGCTGCTTTGCTCTGTGTTAAATGTGCGTGATATATGTTCTATGTTAAATGTTTTTTGGCTTAACTGGAATGAAAAAACAATATCTATAAAGATAAATACATTGAATGGAGGATAAAGAGTTTATTAAGAACTATATAAGAGTTGAAAAAAACTAAAAATATACCAAGAAATTGGCTTTGTCGGCTATTTGGCCATCATCCAAGTTGCTGACATTGTGATCCAAATTGTGAAACTGAATTATTGATAAAGAAAAAGATAAAAACTGATTGATTTTTCATTCCCAGAAAGAGAATGAGACCTGTTGGTGTTTTTCTCTTTTGATCTGTGTGTGTGTGAGAGACAGAGAGAGAGAAAGGAGGGGCCCACTGTGTGTGCGTGTGTGTGTGTGTGTGAGCGAGTGTGTGTGCGAGCCACTGTGCGTATATGAAAGGAAGAGAGAGAGAGAAAGTGAGCTCACTGCGATTGTGTGTGTGTGTGTGTGTGTGTGTGTGAGCGACTGTGTGTGTGTGAGCGAATGTGTGTAGGAGTAAGCACTGCTGGCAGTGAAGTTCAAAGGGGAGAGGGAGAGAAAAGGATGAAAATCTCATCCAAAGCAGAGTAAAATGTACAAAGTGTATGAATATTATGGTAATCCAAATGAATGGAGCAATGAGAAAGATTAATTATTAACTAGAAAACACATTGGTATTATTTTAAAATATTTGAGAAAGTCTAACCAAATTCTATAATAAGTGATAAGTCCTCCGCCCAGCAAAAATCCAGGTGGAAATCAGGGGTCGGATACTTTTAGTGATCCTCGTCTGATGAGCCTGGTGAAGGTTAACAAGTAATTAAAGGACTGGGATTAGAGAGGTAAATCACTGAAGGAAACAACAATAATAATAATAATAATAGTAGTAATAATTCATTATATTAAACAGGTTAATAAATCTGGCTTTCAAAGATGTCAAACTCCAGTAGAGTTCTTGGCAGCTAGAAATCCAGCCTGTAATGAAACAATAGGGGAGCTCACAAGGAAGTGGGCAGAGAGAACAAAGAAATTGGCTACTAAGTGGCCGGCAGGGGGAACATTTAATGTGGTAATGTGTAAAGAAATGGAAGTGTTGATTAAAAATTACAAGACCACTGACACCTCCAAAAAAGAGAAATGAAAAAGAGAACAATAATTAGGGGTATTAACCCTGTTCAAACAATATGGAATTCAATTAATACAATTGGAAAAACAAGAAAGAGAGAATAATAACAATGAAACAAAAGAAGAGAGGCCACCTCCATATGCTCTTTCCTGTGATCAAACTGTTAACCAAATGCCTATAGTACAGGGAAAAATAGATTTAAAGGGGCCAATAGAATTTGAGGGATATCTACATGATGAAAATACAGAGGCTGAAAAAGAGCAGAGCTACACAAGAGAAGTAAGAGGGACAGTAGGCAGTAGGAAAACACACACACTCACACAGCCATGAGGGAGGAGCTGGATCAACCGAGAGCGAGGCTGAGAGCATCCACACCACTGACACAGCTGAGAGAGAAAGAGAGAGAGAGAACAGCCCACAAGGAGGAGCCAAGGATGGAAAGAGAGAGGGCTGATGACCGCAGAGAGGGGGAGAAAACAGGTGAGCCACCCACATATCATTATCTTGCAGAAATGCTCGAAGACTTGGCAGGCCGCCACAGACATATGACATCAGGTTGTGAAGGAGGGGAAAACTATCAAGCTGAAGAGCCTGAGGAAACACCTGAAGGAAGACTGACACCTGCTGACTCCATCCAGGAAGTGCAGGATGAAATGAAGGAAAGATGCAACAGAACAAGAGAGGATCTCAACCAAGCTGTCCCCATGACACAAGAAGAGTTTGAAAAGACTGTGAACTCACTGCATCAAGAGCTGAATGAACTAATTGACAAACGTAAACCAATGCAGTCACACTCAAGCCCACATGATTATATCCTGCGAAAACAATACAAACAAGTAGCGGGGACATTGGTCATGCAAGACATAGAACCTCCAGAAGACCAGTTACAAGTTCATCTAACAAAAAGACAAAGAGGGAGGGAGGAACACAGATCAACCAGGGCATCAAGAGAAGCTGAAGCCCCAAGATTTGAATGTCCAATCCTCATCAAGCATGGATACGCCCAATATATACCTTGGGCCGGCCAAGATCTGGACACTTTGGTTTCCCGCCTTCCAGACATACATGAAGGTGCCGGGAAATGGATCAGAACATTCGAAGAAGAAACAGTTGGAAAACTTCTGGCCCTGGGTGATATCAAAGCCCTGCTAGCAAAGTGCCTGGGAGCCTCCAAGATGAATGACATCCTCAAGCAATCTAGCCTCCTTCAAGCAGTGGATAGGCCTCAGGCAGATGGAATCTCCTTTGACAAACATCGACATGACATATGGTTGACACTGAGGGCTGAATACCCAATGCAAACAGACCCAGGGTTCCTGAAGGGGGAACCAATGGAGAAAACTGAGAACCCCATCACCTACATCCAGAAACAACTAAGACGTTGGAAAGAGGAACTGGAAAGAGATCCAGAAAAAGACAAAGTACTGGCAGCACTCTTCAGAACCGCCATTGTAGAAGCCATGCCTTCAACAGTGAAAGTAAAACTGGAAGATGTGGTAGGACTGAATTCCAAATCACACAAAGAGTTCAGAGATCATGTGGTCCATGATGTGGAACAGTACAGAAGACAACAGTTAAAAGTAAAAGATCAAGAAAAAGAACTACAAAGAAGACTGTACCAGATGCAGCTCGATGAGCTGTTAAATAAGAAGAAAAAAGTCCAAGCAGTGCAGAAGGAAGACCAGTCCGCAGTAATGGCACCTGTCAATACTTCAGTGCTTGTCAATCCACTAGCACCAATGAACGTGCATCCACCAGCATATCAGACTGCAACAGCACAAGTGACACCATGTCTGGAAAATATATAAAGACAGTAGGATTCTCGGGGGTAACTCAGCTACTTCCTATGACGGCCCCTGTGAGCATAAGTCTGAAAGACACTGAAATAAGAATACCAATTTTAGTTTCAGAACATACACCTGTTAATTTGTTGGGCAGAGATGCCATATGTAAACTAAAAATGCAAATATGGTGTACCCCTGATGGAATTTATGTGGATGATAAGGCAATTAGACAAATGAATGTCTCAACATTGCAACAAACACAAGAACCATGTGCTAACATATATTGGATAGGAGAGCTAAAAGAAGATGTGGAAAGAACAATTAGCAAATGGGGAAGATACATAAGGGAACAGCTTTGTGAGCCAAGCCTACCAAAAACTGAATTTCATTGTACAATGAAGTATGATGAAAACAAAGACTCTGAACTTGAAAAAAAGATGGTTAGAAAACACAAAAGGACAGAAAATCACTATGATGTCACAATACATAGTAGTAGGACCAGAAGGAGCAGCTCTGCAGGTAGATAGGGAAAAAAATCATTGATGAGTGGTTTGAAGTACCAAACTCAGTTCCCCATGTTTCCTTATATGTAAGCAAAAACTGTGCTTCTAAAGACTTAGGCCCCATGATGCAAAAAGCAGAAAATTGCAAGTGGGAAGCCACAGAAAATCCTCTAATCTTCCAATCAGCAGATAAAGGGTATCTAAAAATTTTGTGCGCTACCCCAATGATGGGGGTTCCCAGAATGGTGATAAATACAAAAATGTATCCAAAAGTCAATGAACATCAGACAAAGCAAGCTGAATTGTTAAAAGAAATGGAAAAACAAGTGCCAATGGAATTATGGTCTCAACATGACACAGATGTGGGGTTAGTGAAATCAGCCAATTCAGTTAGAATAGCAATCAGATCAGGAGCTAAAATACCAAAAAAGATGCAATACCCTTTGAAACCAGAAGCAGAAAATGGAATCAAAAAAACAATTGAGGGATTGGTGAAAGCAGGAGTACTTATTGAAAGTGCAAGTTATTGTAACACCCCAATATTGCCAGTAGCTAAGGCAGACAAATCAAAATGGCGATTGGTGCATGATTTGAGAGCAGTGAATGAGGTTGTGGAAAACTGGCCTGCTGAAGTACCAAACCCGCATACGTTGCTAACTAATGTTCCATCTGCTGCTAATTATTTTACTGTGATTGATCTCTGCTCAGCTTTTTTCAGTGTTCCCCTAGCTGAGGAGAACCAACCATTGTTTGCATTCACCTACCAAGGTAAAAAACTCACATACACGAGAATGCCTCAGGGCTTCAAACATTCACCACATGTGTTTAATCAAGTTATAAAAGAAGATTTGAGTGATCTTATGCTGGACAGCACATTGATGCAATATGTAGATGATTTATTGATTTGTTCAATGACTCTGGAACAATGTCATCAAGATTCAATCAAAGTACTCAATAAATTAGCGGAGGGGGGACATAAGGCCTCAAAAGAGAAACTGCAATATTGCTTACCACAAGTTGAATATTTAGGACGCACAATTTCACATGGGATGAAAGCTGTATCGCCCAGTCAATTGGAGGGCATCAGCAAAGCGCCCCAACCACAAACAGTGGGACAAATGAAAACTTTTTTGGGGATGACAGGTTTTAGTGCAGATTGGATTGAAGATTATGTCATCAAAACAGCTCCACTAAGGGCACTAATGAAACAAGTGGGCCATCAAAATCTTAGGGCATCACTGACATGGACTGCTGATGCATTAATATCATTTGAATCATTGAAAGAGGAGTTACAGAGTGCTCCTGCCTTGACCACTCCCACCTATGACAAACCATTCCATTTGTATGTAGCAAACAGAAAAGATGGCTATGCATCTGCAGTGCTGATGCAGGAAACTTGTAGTGGAAGGAGAAAAAAAACAATTGCTTATTATAGCACAAAACTGGATACTGTAGCGGAAGGATACCCACCATGTTACCAACAGGGGTTAGCTGCAGTGTATTTTGCATATGAAAAAGCCTCCACAATAACTATGGGTTACCCAGTTACAATCTATACTCATCACAAAGTAACAGAGCTATTGGAACAAGGGAAGTTTGTTCTGACTCCCTCTAGATGTATAGCATACTCAACGTTGCTAACCTTTTCAGACATTACAATCAAAAGATGCACTACGGTTAATCCAGCCAATTTTATACCGTTGCAGGATGAAGGCACACCACATGAATGCATAGCTGAGTCCTTAGCCTTTACTAGATTGAGACCAGATCTAGAATCAACACCAATTCCTCATGCACATGTTGAATATTTTGTGGATGGTTCATGTTTTAGAGACCATTTGGGTAATCATGCTGGATTTGCAATTGTAAGGCATGCTGATGATGATTTTGTCCCAGTGGCGGTGCAGCATTGTGAGCAACCATGCTCGGCACAACTAGCGGAATTAAAGGCTCTCACTGAAGCCTGTAAACTGGTTAAAGACCAAACTGTAAATATTTACACTGACTCTGCATATGCGCATGGTGTATGCCACCTCTTTGGAGCAGTCTGGAAACAAAGAGGTTTTAAGAAAAGTGATGGCACGCCTATCCAGCATGGTGACCAGATAATTGAGTTAATATCAGTCATGATGCATCCCAAACAGTTAGCCATAATCAAATGTCAAGCACACAAAAAAGGCAGGGATTATGTGATTAAGGGCAATAATGCAGCTGATCAATATGCTAAACAAGCCTCTGGCTGTACAACAGCAATAATGGCTCCCTCAGTTCTGATTCAATCGCAGCCTCAATTGGCAGACGTTGCGCAAATACAACAACAAGCCACACCATATGAAATTAGTGTGTGGCAGCACAGAGGAGCAACACGAGATGCAAATGGACTTTGGCGTTCTCACGAAGGTCACATGATTGCTCCAACACCATTGCTTACAATCCTGATCTCTGATGCGCATGGTTTTGACCATTGCGCGAGGGGGGAAGTGATTAGAAAAATAAAGCGTCAAGGTTATTGGTCGCCTTATTTACAGGCAATGGTGGATGAGTATTTATCTGAATGTGAAGTCTGTGCCCAAAATAATGTCAGAAAGGGAAAGGGAATATACCAGTCCCTGAAGGACCATTCAAACATCTAGTCATGGACTATGCAGACATGATAAGAACTGTTAGAGGGAAAAGATACTTGTTGGTAATAATTGACAGGTTCAGTAGATGGGTAGAAGCAGTTCCATCAGCAGATCAAGGAGCCCAGACAGTGATTACATTTCTAACAAGAGAAGTAATTCCCAGATTTGGTCAGACAATGGATCAGCTTTCATTCAAAGAACAGTAAAGACAGTAATACAACAATTGAGGATAAAACAAAGGCTAGGCTGTGTCTACCACCCCCAGTCGCAAGGCCTCGTCGAACGGGTTAACGGGACTCTCAAAGCAAAATTGAACAAAATTTGCGCTGATACGAAGTTGAATTGGGTAGATGCTTTGCCTCTGGCATTAATGAGCTACCGTATGCAAACCAATAGAATAACAAATTTGACACCACATGAAATGTTGACAGGCAGACCAATGCCAGTCCCATATTTGAGGGGCCCATATGAAGGACCGCCTCTTGAACAGTTGCAGATGGAATTGAGAGCATACATGAAACAGATAACAGCTATTCATGAAGCCATTAATGCCCAAGAGCAAAGCAGAGGTCCTAGGGAGGAAGAGGAAACACCTGGCGCTATTCAACCTGGAGATCAAGTATACTTGAGGGTATTTTGGCGAAGGTGGAATGAGCCAAGAAGAGAAGGCCCATATACCGTTGTAAGAGCAACCCCTACAGCAGTACAGGTAGAGGGAAGTACAACTTGGTACCACTTAAATCATTGCACCAGAGTACCCAGGTTACGACCCAGAGGGCGAGAAGAGCAACCAGAAATCGATGAAGAAGGAAATGAACAGATAGAGCCCCCAGAAAGGGAACAGAGCCCTGAAATCCATGAGTCTGAGGAAAGTAACATTGATGCACCTCATTTTAGGGAAACAGAACACGCTGAAGCAGGAGGACCATCTGAAGATGAAATACTGTCTGCAGAAACAGAACAGGACGATCAGGGAGAGACTGATCCTGGTCCTAGTGCTGATATATCTAATGCAACGATTGCCCAAGATCCGGGGCAACCCACAAGGTCCCCTGAACCAAGACCATCAACCAGTGCCCAGTCCAGATATCAACCTGATGAATTCCTCACACTTGATCCAGACACCATTGCTGATCTATTCCATTAATGTGACTGATCAAACACCAGGTATTTATGTAAACATACATGTCAGAAAAAGGTCAGCAGGATGGACATATGATGATGAGAATGATACCCTAATCTATGACATGGAATCCTACTTACAAAAAGAAGGGCTGTTAGATGCAGCACATCACAATGACTGGTTTAAATGGGCAGAATATACTGCAAGAGAAGCTGGAATGTTTAGCTGTGTGCTTTGTTCTCCATCCCCTCTTAAGAAACTTGTAGTTGTGCCAAACCCATATGATTACATGCACTGTGGTAGATTTTACTCACAATATTGTAACAATATGACTGGAAAGGTATACCCCTATTATCCAGCAGAATGTTTAACTATGCTTGGGAACAAGAATTTCCACCAATTCTACAGACAGCAAGGGTGGGGGGATGAATGTAAGCGAATGGACATAAGAATTGATGCTACGAAGAGAGAAACCCCGGTAGCCTACGTAATTGATCGCAAATTGGAATTTGAGTGCTTCAACAAATCACAAGGAAAACATGATATGGGGAAATTTAAGGGGAATTGTGTTGTAATTTGGCACCTGGACCAAAATATGTATTATGACTCGAGAGTGCTCAAATCATTTAGTCTGATATATGCAACAGCTACTATATCGACAAACATGTCAATCATACAAATTAAAGACAATTGCACAAAAGCAAATATTAGTTTTCCCCTAATTAGAACTATGGAAGATCAATTAGAAGCAGTGGCAGACTACTATTGGGTATGTGGGGGGAAAAGATTAAGGGCAACATTGCCAAAAGACTGGAAAGGCATGTGTACGAGAGTAAGAATGCTACAAGAGATAACGTTGATTGAAGGAGATCTAGATGAAGTTAAGCAGCCTCAGCCAACGAGACGTAGAGCCAAAAGAGCATATGAAAAAGACCCAAATGTATCCCTAGATATCATAGGCCAACCAAGAGGAATCCCAGAGGAATACAAAGCTAGAAATGAGATAAAGTCTGGATTTGAGTCTATATGGATATGGATAACCCCAAATAAAAACTTAGAATGGATCAATTACATCTACTATAATCAGCAGAGATTTATAAATTATATTGATGATGCTTTAGAAGCTTTGGGAAAACAGTTGGGTCCCACTAGCAAAATGACATGGCAAAACAGACAAGTGTTACAGGTACCGGCTGGGCACCATGTAAACGGCTTATTTGCTCTCTCTGAAACAGGAGAAATAAATGAGACAGGGCAACATCTGCGTCCGTTTATCGTCTCGCTCAGCAGAAAGAGAACCAAGAGGATTTATTACACAATCACACTTAAAATCCTACTTGGTTACAAACACACAATGTTTTTCTCATGAAATAGACAGTTTCAAACATAAAATACAATTTGTCTTTGCATCTTTCAGCAATTACTGAGATATAAATTGTATTTAATCAAATAAATCAAAATGACAATAACCACTGTGACCTTGTAAATTTACTATTTTTCCACTTAATATAAAGCATAGCTTATGTCATCACTTGCATATATTTTCTAAATGCATTTCCATTTTAAACTAGCGTCATTTTACTCTTACACAGTGCATGAGATGACAGACTTCTAACTTGCTTTTAAACCACTTTTAGTATATATAACGTTCGGTTTTAACACCAGCTTTTCACAAATTACACAATATTATACATTTCCAAACTATTTAACTTTTACAAAAATGTTCAAAGAGCTACAAATAAAACTCTGTTCGACGTGACTTTGGTAGTAACAGATGACGTCACCGGGCGCGAACATACAACTACTGCTGTATATACATATAAGTCCACATTTTCATAACACAGCCTTATTACACGGACCTCGAAACATTCAGCGACATGTCAACATATTACATTTCAGTTATTTAACTTAATTCACTAATCTACCAACCTGAAACAGGAGAAATAAATGAGACAGGGCAACATCTGCGTCCGTTTATCGTCTTGCTCAGCAGAAAGAGAAAAGTCCGCAAAGCGGGACAAACTGACGTAACGCCTCGGACGCACAATAAGCGCCACACTGCCCCCTGCTGACGAACTCCACAATTACTCCTGACCTCTATATAAGATATATTAGTGCAAATGAATGGTAGAAACAGGTTAATTACCCCTGAACAAAACTCAACATTTCTTTATAAAATTACAAAAACTACCGCAAATGTGATAACAATTTACTGGGCATCACACGCTCCCTGACAAAAAAAAGAATGGCTCCTGACATTTACAAAAATCTTTATCTCAAAGCTGTTTAACTCTTTTAAACTGCATAGTGGGTGGAATGTATGTGGCTGGAGCTTGGTAAGGATATGGTAAGTATGGTGTCTGAGGGTAATGGAATGGGTACGGATATGGTATACAATAAGGCGGTATGTATGGAAAGAGTGAGTGTGCAGGTGTAGTGTGATGAGATGCTTCTATGACAGGTACATAAGGTGCTGTGTAACCAGTCATTGAATTAACTGTGGCGTGTGCCTGAACTGATGGTTCACCTAATGACTCATATGTGAGGTAACGGCGTGGCCTTCTCTCACGAGCGGACCTTCTAACGTCTGACTGAGTGTTTACTACAGGAGGGGTCAAAGGTCGAACTTCTGAGTCAGAGTTTTGGTATCCATTGTGTTCTTCTTCCTCCACAGGTTCAGTGCATAAAGGTAGGTTTTCATCACCGTTGCGTCTTGTTTCAGTAAGGTTTGGTAAGTGTTCAGGTACAGTATGACCTTCTCTTCTTACAGGTGTTGGTTCTGTCTCCCGAATCCCTGGATACCTGGTGAGTTGCTCCTGGTAGATAACAGGTCTTTCCTCTGTCCTTACAATTGGTCTCCTTAACCAGTATCCTGAGCCAGAATCATCATCTGAATCATTTTCACTATCATCACTCGTGTCTGCTTGTCTTTGAGTGTCTGTCATTCTGTCTTGATTTTGTCTGTTATGCGTTCTCTTCACAAGGATAGGTCTGGTGTCAGATGGAATAACATCGACAGGTAAGTCGTTCACCAGCAACAGAAGATTACGGTGCAGTGTTCTGCTTTTCCGTTGGTTTCCAGTTTCAGGGCAGACAACATACACTGGGTTTTCGCCAAGTTGACGTTCGACTATGTATATAGTCTTCTCCCAGTACGCCCTTAATTTTCCTGGTCCTCCACGTTCACTAAGGTTCCGGACCAGAACTCTGTCCCCTGGTTGCAGTACCACCCCTCTTGTCTTCTTGTCATACGTCACTTTTTCCCTTGCACTGGACTTTTTGCTATTCTCGCTAGCAATGCGGTAGGCTTCCGTCATCTTTTCAGCCCATTTCTCGGCAAAACCTCTAGGTGAGTATGGTTCCCTTTCTCCAACCAATCCAAATAACAAGTCGACTGGGAGATGTGGGTGACGGCCATAGAGAAGGAAAAACGGTGAGTAGCCGGTGGATTCATGTCTGGTGCAGTTGTATGCGTGTATAACATGCGGGAGATGGTCCTTCCACCATAGTTTCTCACTATCAGTCAATGTTCTTAACATCTGGAGGATGGTGCGATTCAACCGCTCAGCTGGGTTGCCTTGTGGGTGGTAGGGCGACGTCCGCGAGTGGCCAACCCCTGCCAACCGCTGTAACGATTGAAACAGTTTGTTCTCGAATTCACGACCCTGGTCATGATGTAGTTTGGATGGATATCCCAACCGGGGTATGAAGTCATTGAAGATGCGCTCAGCAGCTGTTTTCCCGCTCTTGTTCTTCGTGGGGTATGCCTGAGCAAATCTAGTGAAATGGTCAATCACTACCAGGATATATTCATATCCTCCACAACTGGTTTCCAGATGCAAGTAATCAATACACACAAGCTCTAAAGGGAAATTAGATGTGATACTGCCCATGGGTGCTCGAGTGTGTGTTGTGGGTTTCTTGGATCTGATACAGGGACATTTTCGGGTGACATAGTCTTCGATTTCTTTCGCCATAAAGGGCCAGTAAAATCTTTCCCGAGCAAGATGGAGTACTCTTTCTGTGCCTACATGACCCATCTCATTGTGTAGGTACTTCAGAGCTATTGACCTGTGTTTCAGAGGGAGGACTAACTGCTTGTGCTGGTTTGTCCTTCTGTAAAGGAGGTCGTTTTCAAGGTGTAACTTACTCCACTCATGCAGCAGCTTTCGGGTGGCTCCACTTACAGTTTGGCGTATGTCATCCGTCAGTTTTGTGTTTGACTCCTTTAACTCAATAATCTTTCCTATAGCTTGATCCTCTCTTTGAGCTTTAACAAGATCATCATGATTGATAGTTGGCAGGTGACAATGAGGTTGCGGAGGAGGATCCGGGGATCGCATGTTAAGTGCTGCAACCCAGGTCACATCCTTCCGTTCCGCTGCCTGACTCCCATCCCATGTAGCACGTACTGCCTCGTTCGAGAGCTCCTCTGTACAAATTACCTCATATTTCCCCATGTCCAACGGAAGCCGAAACAGTGTGTCTGCATCTCCATTTGATTTTCCAGGCCTATACCGAATGTCAAACGAAAATCTGAGAGTTCTCCCACCCACCGATGACCAACAGCGTTGAGTTTTGCTGTACTCATGACATAGGTCAAGGGGTTGTTGTCCGTATACACAGTGAAATGGGGAGCGTAGTACAGATAGTCCCGGAACTTTTCACACACAGCCCATTTCAGTGCGAGGAACTCCAGTTTTCCACTGTGCAGGTGAGCACGTTTAAGTCTTTGGTTCTTTTAATTGTGATGATTTTGGCTCACGTTTAACAAAAACCCACCAATTCACTATTTCAACAAATTATAATATGGTGACATGCCAATCAGCTAATCAACTCAAAACACCTGCAAAGGTTTTCTGAGCCTTCAAAATGGTCTCTCAGTTTGATTCACTAGGCTACACAATCATGGGGAAGACTGCTGATCTGACAGTTGTCCAGAAGACAATCATTGACACCCTTCACAAGGAGGGTAAGCCACAAACGTTCATTGCCAAAGAAGCTGTCTGTTCACAGAGTGCTTTATCCAAGCATGTTAACAGAAAGTTGAGTGGAAGGAAAAAGTGTGGAAGAAAAAGATGCACAACCAACCGAGAGAACCGCAGCCTTATGAGGATTGTCAAGCAAAATCGATTCAAGAATTTGGGTGAACTTCACAAGGAATGGACTGAGGCTGGGGTCAAGGCATCAAGAGCCACCACACACAGACGTGTCAAGGAATTTGGCTACAGTTGTCGTCAGAGGCGTCTTACCTGGGCTAAGGAGAAGAAGAACTGGACTGTTGCCCAGTGGTCCAAAGTCCTCTTTTCAGATGAGAGCAAGTTTTGTATTTTATTTGGAAACCAAGGTCCTAGAGTTTGGAGGAAGGGTGTAGAAGCTCATAGCCCAAGTTGCTTGAAGTCCAGTGTTAAGTTTCCACAGTCTGTGATGATTTGGGATGCAATGTCATCTGCTGGTATTGGTCCATTGTGTTTTTTGAAAACCAACGTCACTGCACCCGTTTACAAATAAATTTTGGAGCACTTTTTGCATCCTTCTGCTGACCAGCTTTTAAAAAATGCTGATTTCATTTTCTAGCAGGATTTGGCACCTGCCCACACTGACAAAAGCACCAAAAGTTGGTTAAATGATCATGGTGTTGGTATGCTTGACTGGCCAGCAAACTCACCAGACCTGAACCCCATAGAGAATCTATGGTGTATTGTCAAGTCAAGTCAAGTCAAGTCACCTTTATTTATATAGCGCTTTTAACAATACAAATTGTAACAAAGCACTGCACAATATCAAAATAGGCAAATTGTGTCAATAATATTGTCAAGAGGAAAATGAGAAACAAGAGACCAAAAAATGCAGATGAGCTGAAGGCCACTGTCAAAGAAACCTGGGCTTCCATACCACTTCAGCAGTGCCACAGACTGATCACCTCCATGCCACGCCAAACTGAGGCAGTAATTAAAGCAAAAGAAGCCCCTACCAAGATGGGACCCATCTTATTGAGAGGCACATGAGAGGGTGGGGCTGCGGCAGATTGAGATTGCTTAGCACAAACCTCCCAGTCAATCCAGCTCCGGAACAGCTTGCGGTCTTCCTGCTGGGCTTGGAGGAGGGCTCGGAAACTCCGTTCCTGATCATCCCTCATTTCCAGAGGTGCCTGATGGTGTTCCTGGTGAAGACCTGCGAGTGACTGGATTACTTCCGTAAATGGCGATCCTGGCAGAGACTGCATGACGGCGGCGATTTTCTTCTTCCTGTCCCGGGTCTCGGCACCAGTGTGATGTGGTTCAAAGGTGAAAGGAAAAAGATGATAGAATTATCATAAGCAGGTTAGAGAATTTTATAATTTCATTTTCATAAGTTTTGCATAATAGACTATATTAATAACAAAAAGGGGTTTTACAGAGGGGGTGTTTTTGTAACTTTTTTGACCAGGGGGATGCTATCCCTCCGCATCCCCCCTCAATTTGAGCCCTGAGTGAAACCATATGGATATGATTTATTAAACTCTTTTAGTTATACATTTAGTGCTAACTAGTCTTGATTCAACATCACCATTGAAGTGATATTTGTTGCAATACAATAAATTATACAATCAATTATATAATAGCAGTGATCTCCCACATATTTTTCTGTTCTAAGTTTCAGTCATTGTTATAAGTAGCGTTGGGTGGTCGTAGACAAGAAAGGTACAGTTTTTAGTTCATTAAATATCCAGCTGAGAGACTGTGTCAGAACTGTAGCATTATTGTATCGGCTATTAATCTTAATATTGTGTTTTAAAACATTTAGTAGTTTACACTACAGAAACAAGTTTGTGGCTATATTTTCTAAATAACTAATTTTATCAAAATGCATCAAACTTATTATACATTTGTGTAGCTGTTGTCTGCTTTCACTTCACATTTCTCAGATTTATATTGTAATGTTTTTGCTTTCCTTTCAGATCTGATGGAGGAAAAATTTCAAAACTGAAGAAAAAAAAAACTCGCTCACAGACTGAAAGAGTTTCTTTACTGAAAAGAAGAGACAATACAAGTTTCACCTGCACTCAGTGTGAAAAGTTTCACAAACAAACACAATCTCAAGAGACACACGAGGATACACGCTGGAGAGAAACCTTACACATGTGATCAGTGTGAGAAGTCTTTTAAACAAGAAGTAACCCTTAAGATACACATGAACATCCACACTGGAGAGAGACTGCACCCATGTGATCAATGCGGAAAAATATTTTCATGGGCTTCAAACCTGAAGAGTCACCTGAAAGTTCATACGAAGGAGAAACCACATTCATGTTCTTTATGTGGAAAGAGTTTTTCACAACTACTGATTTTAAAACTTAATCAGAAGATACACACTTGTGTGAGAGATTATATGTGCTTTGAGTGTGAGAAGACTTTTATTACAGATGGAGATTTAAAACAGCACGAGAGGATCCACACTGGAGAGAAACCTTACAAGTGTTCACACTGTGACAAGAGATTCAGTCGACAAACATTTCAGGTGAAGGATAATCCACTTCTTACCTCCGAGACTGTGTTATGATCTATATGACATTATTGTTTTTTATTGTGAGTATTATCATTATTGCTGATCACTGTTGTCATGCTATGATATTGTAATATTTACCATTATATAATCAGAGGAGCATAGAAAAGTTTATGAATGTGTCACTCCACAATACAATAGCAAAATATATAAATATGTATAGTATTTTTATTAGAGGTGGGCATAGATTATTTTTTTAATCTAGATTAATCTAGATAAAATTTGGAATTAATCTAGATTAATCTAGATTAAAATGGCTCATTTGAATTCTGCCGAAGGCATTCAGAATATGTGTGCTACCCAAATAATGACTAAAAGTAAGTCTTTGAGAACGGGTTTCTCAAGCCAGGTGGCGCATTAGACCAGGGGCTCATCTCCTGTTTCCAAAATGCATCACAAACTTTAATCTCTTCCCGTCCCAATCCCACGAAAAAACTGGAGGAAAATCCCGTTCCACTCCCGGAAGAATGACTCCCATTCCCTCCCACTCCCGTGTTGTTGTTTTTTTTTTTTTTGCCGATAACTGTCAATTACAGTAAAAATATAGTACAGATCACAGCGTGCCCACCTTATTAGTTGAATAAAAACCCAAAATGTCGTTTTTTGTTATTATATTGAACTGAAAGCCATCTTATTATGCACAGTGTTGCACAGATTAAATTTAATGTAAATCATCCATGCTAACACACACGTCTTCTATTTTTTTTTTTTGACATTTCACTCTCTATAGATATATTTTTCTATGTACTGTATTTTTAGATATATTCGAGTTTCGAAGTTTCTCGCTCAAGTTCACATGAGACCTAAAGTGCATCCTGTTTGCTTAAAAGCGCAACGTTTCGTTGTTATTCTGAGTGCACACAAATAAACGTAGAGTCTTTACAGATTCGAAAGATGTATTAGGCTACTTTTATCTGTATGACCAAAAATGACGGAGATTTTAAGAGCAAGTGAGCGCACCGGAGCCTGTCTTGCAGCAAACGCGCTTCCACACAAACACTTCAATAACGCACATTTCTCTAGGTTAACATCATATTGAGCGGCCATGTAAAGTTGCTACTACATACATCTTACAGATGAAAAGCCATATTTGAGGTTGATGAATGATAGGTGAGCGTTTGGATGTCCTGCCCGATTGTATTACCACACAGACCAGCCGTTAACAATCTGTCCATCACGGACTGCGAGGCTCTAGTTCGAAGACTCGTTCTCGCCCCCTACAGTGCAATTCGGCTAGGTATACATCCACGCTAAAATATCAGGGTGAAAGTCATCATAGCTTGCGTAGTATAGACCCAGCTCCCAACCCAACTTTGAGAATAGATTAACGGCGATATTTTTTTTATCGCCGATAAGAGTCTCACGTTAACGCAGCACGTTAACGCCGATAACGGCCCACCACTAATTTTTATGTTACATTAATCAGTGTCTAGCACACCTTCCTAAGGAAAGGATATGGACCAGAATACATTGCAATAAATACATGATATTTAGACAGACTTAAAGAAGTTCCAGATCTATACTTGTGCTCTTATTCTTTCTGTTATTTTGCCTTTTATGTCAATAAACATGTGCAAACAATATACTTGCTCTTGTGAATTTATGTTGAGGTTAATTACATTTACTTAGAAATTCATCATCATCATGTTGATATGCTATGTTACTATAAAACTCTTACGACAAACATGTCTTCTAATATCTTAATTTGTTGCGTATACCGAGCTGCAGAGGACACATTTGTAAATGACTTCACTTCGACCCATTGTGCGAGCTGACTCTTTAATACCAGTGGTAGAGCATTGCGTTAGCAGCGCAAAGGTTGTGGGTTCAATTCCCAGGGAACACACATACTGACTATACATGTATAACCTGAATGCACTGTAAGTCGCTTTGGATAAAAGCGTTGGCTAAATGCATGAATGAATGTAATACTGTGTGGTTTATACACGTTGATGCTGATTGGGCTGACATTTTTGACACACCCACCAAACAAGAGAAAACGTATCTCAAACCCTGTAGCACACCGCTTCCAGGAAACATGTGGTTCAACCCGGAAACTGTAGCTAAACGTTGGGCACCGGTGTGAGCCTGGAGGTGCCCCAGTCGTTCCTCAGTTTTGTTCAACAAAATAATAGTCCTCTGCTGCTATATCAGTATGCCCATTCTTAAACTGCATGTGGAAGGTCCTAGATCGGGCTTTCTTCCGTGTACACATTTCACAGAAATATTTATTTTTATACATTTTAATTAGCACCCAGCCTGTTTTATTTAGCTGTGCAGAGTTTCATCTGTATGGTGAGGTAGGGCTGTAGTCAAGTCCACCTTTGTCGAGTCCAAGACCAGGACTATCGAGTCCGAGTCAAGACCGTGTCCAAAGAGGTTTGAGTCAAAGTCCAATTCCAAATGAAACAGTCAAAACAGAGAAAGAAAAAATTATCTTCTTCAAAACCACATACGTAACTAATGATAATGATAATAATTTTGTATTATTATTTGTAATGATCTAAAAGCATGTGCAGCAACACTGTAGGATCAAATTAGGCTATTTAATTTAATTTAGGTTTAATAATTTAACTAAAGTTACATAAGCTGAAGTGCTACTTCACATTTTCAGCATTTTTAGTATAGTGTAACAATCATATTCTGGGCTGCCAGTGGAAAATATTACAAATAACATGCAACATAAGTATAAAATAAAATCAACATGTTCCCATTCTTGAACTCAGTCCTAGAAGGCCGGTGTCCTGCAGAGTTTAGCTCCAACTTGGCTCAAAACACCTGCCTGAAAGTTTCTAGTATGCTTATATTAGCTGTTTCAGGTGTGTTTGATAAGGGTTGGAGCTGAACTCTGCAGGACACCAGCCCTCCAGGTCCAAGTTTCGAGACCTATGTTCTAAAAAAACGTCTTGGTTACGTACGTAACCCTCGTTCCCTTATGGAGGGAATGGAGACGTTATGTCGTGACGACATAGGGGATTCACTCGGAAGCCCCGATCATCTCTGATTTAGGAGAAAACTCCAATGAAATTTGGCTAGTGGATTTTGCATACCTGAGCCACTCCCCGTGCATACGGGTATAACAGAGCGACAGGTGCATCCACTCATCAGGTTTTCCACTGAGAAGCCGAGAACGAGTCCCAGGCAACCAGCGATGGTTCGAAGTTGTGGCATGGGGACATAACGTCTCCGTTCCCTCCATCAGGGAACTATGGTTACGTACGTAACTGAGACGTTCCCTATCTGCACAGAAGTCAAAAGGGATTTTAAATCAATTTATTGAATACAAAATAGAAAACATTCAATACAGGTTATTTTTTTCACAGTCATTAAATATACAGTCACATTAAGTAGTTTATCTCCTGGTCTACTGCCTTCAAGTGCAACATTACATCTCTTCCATATTAATCTGTCATACGAAACATCATCTAAATTTGTGGAAAACATAAAGAGGTTACAATTTTCCAAAGAACACATTGACTGGCCTAAAGAGACATGACACAATATTTTGTGGACTGATGAAGCAAGATTGTTCTTTTTGGGTCTAGGGGCCACAGACGGTTTGTCAGACGACCCCCAAACACTGAATTCAAGCCACAGTACTCTGTGAAGACAGTGAAGCATGGTGGTGCAAGCATCATGATATGGGGATGTTTCTCATACTATGTGTTGGGCCTATTTATCGCATTCCAGGGATCATGGATCAGTTTGAGTAAAATACTTAAAGAGGTTATGTTGCCTTATGCCGAAGAGGAAATGCCCTTGAAATGGGTGTTTCAACCAGACAACGACTCCAAACACACCAGTAAGCCAGCAGCATCTTAAATTCAGACCAACAAGATTAATGTTATGCTGTGGCCAGCCCAATCTCCAGACCTTAATCCAATAGAAAACTTGTGGGGTGACATCAAAAATGCTGTTTCTGAGGCTAAACCAAGAAATGCAGAGGAATTGTGGTATCGTCTTGGGCTGGAATACCTGTTCACAACTCAATTCAACACAGATGTGAAGCAGTTCTCAGAAACCGTGGCTATACAACTAAATGTTAGTTCAGTCATTCACAAGAAAGCTAAATCTTCAAGCATTTGTTCAGGTTATACAGTAAATGTTTGACTTTGTAATGAAAAATGCAGACACTGCTGTGTTTTTGAACAGCATAATAAAAAAGTAGTTAATTTTCTTCATGTTTTGATTTAGAATATAATGTGCAATGTTCCCAATGCATTTGTGTTTATTGCAGTAAAAGTTATTATAAGGATTCTGAGCTTTACTTGCTTTTTTTACTTGGTTGACAGCTGAGACAAACTTCATCATAAACCTCTCAACAGCACTTCATTATAGTCTGATAAACCACGCTATTTACTTCTAACAAATATATATTTATATTGTTTATTCTTTTATTTTTGTATTTTTAATATGGAATACAGTTTTTTTGTCTTTAATGTGGAACGATTCTCTATAATACGCAATGCTTGGTAACCCTCAGCTGGACAAAGTAATGATGGAATCAAAAAACAGTTGTATATGGAGCCTATATACATAAAGAAGCAGAAACTGTAGAACAAGTATTACTACTACACCCTAATATGAATAGGAAGAAAGTTTGCAATAAACATCATAAATAACAGTGCAGGAACAGGGAAAATAATGCAGTGTATAAATGTTTAGGTGTAATATCCTCGCTCCAGTGCAGCAGGTGGCAGTAACTGTTCAGCTCGCTCGAAACCCTCCAGAAAAACCCACGAAGAAGAAGAAAATGAAAACGAAAGTAACCGCGTAAAACAAGCAGATAGCAAGAGAAAGCGTTGCTCGTTGGATTTGATCCATGCCATGTCCTAAAAAAAACATTTGTATAGGTATAACTTTAGCACAGACACGACTAATTTTAACACTCGCGGACATTGTTTTTGTATATTTAATCCAATCCGTCTGAGAGATATGATAATTAATTGCTGACACGCTACAGGCCTAAAGCACAGAAAAATCGCGTTTCCAATACTTAAAAATCATCTTCTTAGTGGACAAGACTGCAAGTAAATTTTCAAAAAGGGTTTATTGTAAACGAATGTGTTTCTGAAGGTTTCTCTGTATTTCCGCTTCTGTTGTATGCTGTTGTTTTTGTGAAGTGAAATCGAAAGTATTTCTCTTTAAGATCATTTGGTTATTCTACACGGCAGTGCATTTGTTTGTAACTCTCTTTATTTGATATAGTGTTTTGTGTTGCTGTTGCTGCTAACTCTATATATTGATTCATCTCCAGGTCGTACTGAACAGCAGATTGTTGTCTCATTAGTGCTGATCAATGACAGTTTAGCTGCAGTATGTCAGAGAACAGAGGAAAGATGAGTCTCTCAGAGAAACAGAGGTAAGACTGAGTCTGTTTCAGAGAATCATTTTAAACACTGCTGGAGTTTCAGATGTTTGCTGTAAAAAACTAAACCTTAAAAATAAAAAATTAAATGCATTGACTGAAGTCCAGATATTAATCTCACAAATGTCTGCATCACGATGTGAAATATTAGCGTAATGCTGTCCAAAATTAAACACAGAGAGAAGACGAGGCTTCAGTGAGTTGTAGTGTTGTCGTCATGTTGTGGAGACGCTGTGTGTTTGGATGCGAAAGCAAACCTGATTTGTTTGAATCAGTGGTTAATATTTATTTATAATACTGTTCCTGATCCGTACGACCCAAAGTTCATCTTGTGTACTGCACGCTTTATGAGCTGCAGTGCATTTTCTCCCAGGTTCATGTGAACAACATCAGATATACACACATAAATAAACTGTAAACCACACATAAATAAACTGTAAACCACACCTATATTACTGTATTTAATGTTGGCACTTCAGGACATAAGCTTATTACAGTGAAGAAGAAAAATTATATCTTTATGAGTTTTGTGTCTGAAAGTTAAGAGAGTAATAAAATAAAAGCTTATCTCTGTGAAACGTTCAGCTCAGACTTGGACTCGAGGTCAAACAGATACGGTAATTATTACAACGACATTGTTACTGTTATTGTTAACAGTACTTTTAAAATAGCATCATATAGTCCCTTTAATTGAAGTATGCTAACAGTATTGTGCGGCGCTCACATTTCTTATGTTTTAGTCAAAATAAATAGATTTAATTAGATCAGTGAAATATTTGTAAAAATATATTTATTCTCATGTTTTAAGTACTTTACAGAAATTGTTACAGAAAGTCTGTAAACAAGAATGATTGCTATATTTAAAACTCTGCAAACTTTTCTGTGAAGGACAAGAGAGAATATGTGTCAATATAAAACACAGATGAAGTGAAGTTTCTCTTCTCTCTTTGTGTCATTAGTGTAAGATCAGGATCACATGTGTCCAGCTCTGTGTCTGTGAAGAGTGACCGGTCAAAGGGTGAAGCACCAAACTTCAGCGGAGAACCATCACGAGCCAAACAGTATTTGATGTTTTTTATTTGTGTTTACACAGACTGTGTCAAAGTATTTCAGTGAATAATTATCATAAAATATATAGTTCATAAATTGCTAAAAATGTTTACAAGATATTTTGGTAATTTCTTCTAAAAATGCAGTATTTTGATTTATTTTATTCTATCAGGCTTCATCATGAAACATTAGATCCAGATTTACAGACTCCCAGGAACCACAATAACTTTACAGACAGTCTCCTGCAGATCTTCCAGGTAATACAACACATTTGAAAGAATATTTAATAATTCTAATAAACAAATATGTTATTAAATAAGAGTGTTACAGAACTTGTATTTCTAATTTGTCTTTTTAAGAACCCATAAAATAAGAATGAACCCCTATTTTATTAATATTTACTGCATATTAACGTTTGTCTCAACTTGACTTTTTATAAATATTTGTAATTACTGAATAAATAATTTTGACCAAATATAGATGAAGATTTTTTTCTGTCATTGATTTTTGTCTTGGTTTTTAGGATCTTGAGAGCAAAATAATCACATTTCTAAAGAAAGAACTGGAAAAGTTTAAGAAAATATTACAAAAAGAGGACTTGCAATACTTTGTGAAGGACTTTATTGAGAATAAATGCGGCACAAAAGAAGCAGCTCTCGATCTCACGCTCTACTTTCTGAGAGAGATGAAGCAAGATGAAGCTGCTGATACTCTAGCAGGTAAGAGACTCATGATTGTCTGTCACATTGTCACTTATTAATGTTGGACTGAAAATAAGATTACAAATATCTGTATTTTTGTTTCTGTTTAGATGAGCTGGTCTTCATTCATCAGCTAAAATGTAGCCTAAAGAAGAAGTATCAATGTGTGTCTGAAGGAATTGCAAAGCAAGGTGACTCCACTCTTCTGAATAACATCTACACAGATCTCTATATCACTCAGGGTTGTAGTGAACAGGTCAATACTGAACATGAGGTCAGACAGATTGAAGTTGCTTCCAGACGTCATGAATCACAGGAGAAACAGGTTGAGTGCAAAAATGTGTTTGAAGCACCTGAACAAGACAAGCAGATCAGAACTGTACTGACAAAAGGAGTTGCTGGCATCGGAAAATCAGTCTCTGTGCAGAAGTTTGTTCTGGATTGGTCCGAAGGAAAAGAAAATCAAGATATCAGCTTCATATTTCCTCTTCCATTCAGAGAGATGAACTTAAAGGAGCAAGAAAAACTAAGTTTGATAGACCTTATAACTCAGTTTTTCCCAGAGACAAAAGGACTGAACCTTACAAGAAGAAATCAATTCAAAGTCTTGTTCATTCTTGATGGATTGGATGAATATCGACTTCCTCTAAACTTTAAGGATAATGAGACGTGGTCTGATGTTTCATCACCAGCTTCTCTGGATGTTCTCCTAACGAACCTCATCAAGGGAAATCTGCTTCCTTCTGCTCTCCTCTGGATCACCACCAGACCAGCAGCTGCCAGTAAGATTCCTCCTGACTGTATCGACCGGCTGACAGAGATACGAGGATTCAATGATGCACAAAAAGAGGAGTACTTCAGAAAAAGATTAATGGATGAGAATCAGGCCAAAGAAATCATTGCTCATGTTAAAAAATCAAAGAGTCTCTTTATCATGTGCCACATCCCAGTCTTCTGCTGGATTTCAGCCACTGTTCTCCAGAACATTTTAGAGGAGAAAATAAATAAAGTTGTGAAAAATAATCAAGCTGATGATGCCTCCAAAACACTGCAGGAGTCAAAAACTGAAGACACTCCTAGGACTCTGACACAAATGTACACACACTTTCTCAGATTCCAGATCCAGCAGAGCAGACGAAAGTATGATGGAGAATACACACCAGATGTTTCCTGGGATAAAGATGCCATCTTTTCACTCGGGAAACTGGCGTTTGATCAGCTGGAAAGAAACAATGTGATCTTCTATGACACAGATCTGGAAGCCTGTGGTATTGACGTCTATAAGGCATCAGTGTACTCAGGCATGTGTACCCAGATCTTTAAGGAGGAAACTGGGATCGTTCTTGGTACCATGTACTGCTTCGTCCACTTGAGCATTCAGGAGTTTATTGCAGCACTTTATGCACATCTGTTTCTAGACATCAACAATAAATATGTGTTTGATCGAGACTCTACAGAACAGGAAAACAAAAATAAAACCATGATTGATTTCCTTCACTTCCTTCTCGGACTGTCACTTCAGTCCAAAAATAACATGATTGATTTGCTCAAGACTGCAGTGGACAAGGCACTAGAGAGTGATAATGGACACCTGGATCTTTTTCTTCGCTTCCTCCTTGGTTTGTCACTCCAGTCCAATCAGAGACTCTTACAGGGTTTGTTGACACAGAAGAATGGAAATGACCAGAGCAAAAAGGAAATAGTTCAGTACATCAAGCAGAAATTAGAGGATAATCTGTCTCCAGAGAGATCCATCAATCTGTTCTACTGTCTGAATGAACTGAACGACCAAACTCTGGTGAAAGACATTCAGACCCACCTTAGCAAAGGAAGTCTCTCATCTGCTGATCTTTCTCCTGCTCAGTGGTCTGCTTTGGTCTTTGTGTTGTTGACGTCAGAGGAAGAGATGGAGGAGTTTGAGCTTCAGAAATTCAAGAAATCAGACGAGTGTCTCATTAGATTATCAGCAGTCATCAAAACCTCCAAAAGAGCTCTGTAAGTTATTTCATATATTTGATCATGTTTTGTTCTCATCTTAAAATTACATTGATCTACATTTATACAAAGCTGGTTTGGACACCCCTGATCTATAGTGATTATTAACCATATACCAATTATAAGTATATATCTTTTTAGGGTTAAATCATAACACATTTTGTTTAACTTTTTTATTATTATTTTTTTCTTTAAAAGTTGCCTTTGTAATTGAAGTGCAATGCTATTTTCTTAGATTTGATATATACATTTATATTTTCACCAAAGCAAGCTGTTTAGTTAGGTGCAGAAGAAGCACTTCATGTTATTATAAAACATATTGTTACATAGTTATTTTTACTTCAATATGCAGTTCAACTTCTTAAACTTCTGCTGAGAAGGAGATATACTCTTGCATAACCTCAATGTATAAATTATTAACCTCCAGATTCTCCACCTCAAGACACTCAAGATAATAGAGCAGCACTTTTAAATGTATAATTATTTGCCATTAATGATATAAACCCATTATTAATTTACATATTTTAAGTTTTATTCAAGCATGCTAGTTTGTTTTATCTAGGAAATCTGACTCAATACAATTCTAATATATATGCAGTATATTTACTGTTCATGTACAAATAATTGGTATAAATTAAATGTTTGTATTTAACAAATATATTACATGTATCTAACTCTGTGATTTGATTTATTCCTCTTGTAGGCTAAATGATTGTGGCTTAACAGACAAAAGCTGTCCGGCTCTGGCTACAGTTCTTGGATCAGATACCAATCTGAAAGAGCTGAACATGAATAATAATAATATACAGGATTCAGGAGTGAAGCTGCTCTGCACTGGACTGAAGAATAGAAATTGCAAATTAGAGATACTGAGGTAAGTTTTGTGACAATCCCTAGTGTTTGGTTAGAATTCAGATCCATCTGTTTACATGGACCTTGATAATTTGCCACAGAATTGAGGACAGAACTGCTTCAGCTCAGTGAAATTTGTAGACTATAATTCCAGCATGAACTCTACATTCAGGTCCTACCACAGTATTTCTATGTGCTTTACAAGTGGACTTATGTTAGGCCATTCCATAACTTTAATTTTCTTGTTTTTCAACCATTTTGAGGTTTTGTTTGTTGTGGATCATTTAGATCAGTGTTTCTCAACCCTGGTCCTCTGCGCCCCCAACACTGCATATTTTGTATGTTTCCTTATCTGACTTATCCATTTCAGGTCCTGGAGTTTCTTCTAATGAGTTAAATCAGGTGTGTTTGATTAGGGAGACATGTGCAGTGTTTTGGGACGCCCAGGACCTCGGTTTACACCGATTTAGATGAAAGACTTTCACACCTGTTGAGATTTAGATAATTGAAACCTTAAAGGGGTCATATACTGCATGTTTTATTATTTTATAATGCTCTCTGTGATGCACCTATAATGTTAGCAATATTTTTACATCAAAAACATCATAATTTAGATATAACAGGTTATTTTGTGTCCGGGTTTTGACCCTCTCTGCAAAACAGTCTGTTTTTATAGACAGGGCTCATTCAAGATGCTGAAGTGAACACCCACTGCTAGGATTGGCTAACAGTTTTGCATATTAATACAATAAAATATTTATTTGTAAAGCACACTAAAAACAACCGAAGTTCACCAAAGTGCTGTACAGAATAGAATAAAGTTCAGAAATAAGCTGATTAAAACAATACTGTCAAATTTAAAACACAACGATAACAAAACATGAAACACACAACACTATCATACATTTATTTATTTAACACACATACTTATTACATTTCAAATATTTTGTTTGTGCTATTTTTGCTCATCATCTATTTTGAATATTTGTATATTATTATTTGTATTATCTGTGTCTTGTCCTGTCGCTGTCATTCTGTCGCACTGTGGAGCTTCTGTCTCCAAAACAAATTCTTTGTATGTGCAAACATACCTGGCAATAAAGCTGATTCTGATTCTGAAACAACAATTAAACCAACGACCAAGTAGTCACTGTAGAGTAATAGAGTAGTCTAGCAGCTGTGTTTTGCACTAGCTGTAGACGAGAGAGGGAAGACTGAGAAACAGCATAATAAAGTGAATTACAATAGTCTAAACGAGTTATTACAAAAGCACATACTACCGTTTGAAGTTACTCTGTGATAAAGGTTTTACTGTAGAAAGTTGACGGAGATGAAAACCGGGTTAAAGTTTTGAGTTCTGAAACTTACAGGATGTTTTTATAGTATGTTGACCTGTTACATGTCAAAAGATCAAGAGACATTTAATTTCTCAGTTCATGACCCCTTTCAGTAACTGTAAACTGAAGGATCTCAGGTGAGCTGATGTGTAAAATATTAAAGGTCTCTAGGTCTTTTGGATTCAGTTGTACACTAAATTGCACAGTAAACTGACACGAAACAAAAATAATTCATTTTATGGATTAATACTGCAAAGGTAATTTCTAGAATAGCTCCTTAATCAGTTGAATGCTAGATTTTCATTTCTGTTCTAGGCTTTCAGACTGCAGTATCACTGAAGAAGGTTATAAAGCTCTGTCTTCAGCTCTGAGATCAAACCCTTCACACCTGATAGAGCTGGATCTCACAGGAAATGATCCCGGACCATCAGGAGTGAAGGAGCTCAATGATTTACTACAGGATCCAAACTGTCAACTCAAGACACTGAGGTGAGACGTGAAGTAATACAAAATAAATGATATGCAGACAATTTATTCATTTAAAAATATTTCATTAATACAGTTTGTAAATCCATCCCTTTCACAGTGTTTCAGAGTCAGATGTTGTTTTTCACCAAGTTTATTTATGAAATGAAGTTAAAATCATCTCTTCTGCAGGTTTTTGGGTGCTGCTGCAGATGAAGCCTGTCAGTATGTGACTGGAATTATGGGTAAAAACCCGTTACTCCTGAGAGAGCTGAAACTGAGTAGACGTGAACTAGGAGACACACGAGTGAATCAGATCGCTGCTCTACTGCAGGATAAACACTGTCAACTCAACACACTGAAGTGAGTATCTTACATCATTTCACATGTTACATGACTAGTAATGTTACAGTAGTCTGTTTTAATTCTCATTTGAGTCCGACCCCACGTTATAAAGCTCGGAAGAGCTAGGACATGTTTTAATATAACTCTGATTATATTTGTCTGAAAGAAGAACTTCATATACATCTAGGATGGCTTGAGTGTGAGTAAATCATGGCATAATTTTCATTTTCGTGCACAGGCCTTGGAGAAAATGATATGAACACATTAGAAAAAGTCAGTAATTTATTAATGTATTTACCATCGTTTGCCTTTAATACAGCTTCAGTTAAATTTAGTCTCTAACGTCTGCTGTGACTGCTGAATGTGATCATGTTTACTGACTAGAAACTGAGTATTGAAGACAAATTTTAAAACGTTGACCACCAATGTATGTCCTCACAGACAGCATCCCCCGCCCCCCCAACCAGTAATACCTCCCTCACAGATGAACTGAAACCCTTTTATGCTGTCTTTGATCGTATAAACACAGAAGCACCCATCAAAGCTGAGCCCCCACCTGACGACCTGCCACTCTTTATTAACCAGTGAGGTGTGCTTCTACCTGAGCAGGGTGAATGCACATAAAGTGTCTGGTCCTGATGGTCTTGCTGGCCGAGTGCTCAGGGTCTGCACAGAACAGCTAGCTGATGTCTTCACACATATTTTCAAACTCTACTTAGTCCAGCCTGTTGTCCTCACCTACTACAAAACAGTCACCATTGTACCAGTACCAAAACACTACAACTTTGCACTCCGTAAATAATAGATATATGCATATTTATATATTTATATTCATTTTCATATTGTTGTATTTTTATACCGGTCAGAAACTCCAAAAACCTTCATATCACATCTCAGTCATCTCCTAGCAATAAAACAGTATTAAAACCGCTATATTACCCGTTGTCCGGATGGCGTTGATTTGACGGTTCAGGATTCCTGGCCCCGGTGTCCGTACCCGCTCAGTCAGGTCCGTGCTTCGAGGCTCGATCAGAATGATATTCAGGTTCAGATAACAGGTTGATGTAAAGTAATTACTCAGAGACTTATTTTAATAAAAGGATTACGAATCACCATAGCAATGGTTTCGTTTTATTAAAAATAATACTAACTCAAAAGCAAAATACAAAACACAACAGCGAATTTCTTCACCACGCAGAACGGCCAGGTCTGGGCTTCCGTTCCAAGCATTTATAATACTGCAACTCATTTACATTTATCATAAAACACGTCACTCCTGCTTCCTTTCTCGCCTCTTGTTTATACAGGCGTACGTGTGCCCTTTGTCCTAAAAACCCAGACACGACCTAATCACATGTTCACATCTTCACAGAAAAAACATCACCTAGGCTACTCCCCAATATAACACTTCTAATTCCCCTTTCTCTATATAAACAGGGGACATGTTTTTCCTAACACGTTTGAGCTAATCACACCTTTCAAACTGCATATATCACACTTAATATTCAGTGTAAGCAACACCTAAGTTATTTCAGTAGAAGATTCCATTCTGCACCGTACGTGCAAAATGCAGCCCTCTATCTGACCCCCTTCAGCTAAGCATATCCTGCCCTCTTAAGCAAAAGCTAAAACTCATAAAAACAGCATACATCTCCTTCTAGTACAAAAGCTAAAGATAACAGTTAAAACACACCATAACACATCATCATAAAATCTTAACTTTTCTAAAGATGTAAATCAGAAGAATGAAGTTGTAAATTATTCAATTCATTGTCTACACATTGTACATCTAAAGCATGTCCATGCATGTTAATCATTCCCTTATACAACTTCATCATTTTCTTATGATTAGATTCTTGTTTACGCATCAATGAAACAATTTTCTTGATCTGGTTGATTATCTTTCGATGATCCATCTCTCTTCTTCGCCCGCTTGCGTCTTTCCGCTTTCCGCCTCTTTTGGATCTCCTGGAATGACTTTCTTTGGATGCTTTCTACAAGAAGATCATCAAAATGAATCTCTAATTTTCCGGGTACATTTTCCGGATTGCCTACTGAAAATTGATTAGGAAATGACACACATACAGGGCCACCAGACATGACATCCTCTCTTGGCATTTCATAATCAATTTCTCTCGAATAACGCTCTTCAATTGGTATCCTATTTTCTTTGCATTCAATGTTCATAGCTCCATATCTATCACTTAAATATTCTTTTTCAATGTATACAACAAATACCATTTCGGCTTTTTTAATTAAAGTTACTTCTACAAATTCCTTAAATTTGTCTGTTGGAAAGGGGTCTGCTTTCCTCGGGTTATCATGCAACACACATTCCTTGATCCAATCTTTATTCACATAACCTTTCAGCACTTCAGCGGAGAACCAAACTCTTTCTACGGTTGTCGATCGATTGGTAATCAATTCTTTAAACCGCCCAAGAGTCCCTAGCTCCACTCGGCCGTCAGTCCCCAGCGTTATTACTCGATCCGTCTGTAAAATAACCATGAACCAAGAATGTATGTTAAACAGAATTTCCCCGTACTCACAATTTCTCCTTCCTTCTCCAACTCACTGCTATTTCTCACTTTAACTTCAGTTTTGTCTAGCAGTTCAGCCAATTGAAATATAAAAGTCGTACGGTCATACTGTTCCCTATGCTGCTCACTCTGTCGTCCAAATACGCAGAATTTTAACCACCACGGCAGTATGAATAAGCCCGTGATACTTTTTGTCAATTTAAGACTGGCAAAGCCGTTTATATTTAGCTCCCAATATCCCATCACTCTGGTTTGCGTACTCATACTATACACCTGACTCCAAATTGATACATCTTGATTAAAACAATTTTTTATCGTTCTTCCTGGTTCATGCACGCACCATTTGCAGAACCTATAACCGTTGATCAATTCGAAATATACCTTCTGTGTGGACCTCATACATCCAAAACATATTTGTCTACTTTTGTATCTTTTACCGCCATCACCCCGTATGCCAGCGTTTATTCCAGTTTCATACACCATTCCTTTCATGGCTTCTAATCCTGGAATTCCCATCTGTAATTTAAATAGAGAGGGTATCGACTGAATTTAAATTCACCCTGTGGGTACAGCATCTCATATATTGATTTAATTTACTTTGCATTTTATCCCATCTATTAAGCAAAATAATTATCCCTAAAAGTGTGATATCCTCACATCTCAATATGCACCCCACAATAAAAACACTTAATGTAATTGTTCCCACAATTATCCATAAATTTGCTTTCCTTTTGTGTGTGATTAACAGTATTCCCATCAGATATACTGCATTACCCATAATCATTGTTATTTCACAAAACAATACAAAACCGTCTTTTCCAGTTATCATTGTGCTTACATCAACGCACAATTTACATACACTTGTCAATGTTACAGCTACTACTCCTGGTAAACCAATTAGCTTACTCCAGCCTTCTGAAACTATTAGCAAATGACATACTAGCATAATTTTACTAATACTCTTCATTAAAATGATCCTAGACATGTGTAGAACTATGAGCGTTACGTGCCACCAGAGAAATGTATTCACCCCTTGTAAACACACCCAAATCCCGTAAATCAAAAAATGACAAACCTGGATCAACTCAGGAGAAAGTCCCTTCGAATGACCACCTTCATCATTCCTGGTGTCATTGTTGATAGCAGTAAAATTTTGTGTTCCGTTTGATGCCATTTTTTATCACTACAAAATTTAGTTCTCTGTTGGACTTATCCGGATCAATTAATCGGGGTTCTGTGGCTAGAATAGCTCTTTTCTCTTTTTCAATTGTTTCAAATTGAATTCAATATTAACGTTTAAATTCTTGTGTTGTTGAGTAAACCTTCAAGTAGTGAATGATCTTACCAAATGTCAACTCCCTTTTTTACCTCTCCTCTCTTGGTTGTTAAACCCTTCTGCTTCCGTCTCAACTGACACGTCTTATCTTTTTCCTCCTGCTGAGTTAACGATCTCACATAGCAACGGTTCTCCGGAAACACTATTTTGTCGTGTCTTCGTCCACCTCTGCCTTTTCGTTTGTAAGTTTACCAACCGTTCCAATACATCTAACTCGTTTGCTTCCGCTTTTTGTCTTGTACAAATTCTTGTCCCCATTGCAGTACATGAGCATTTTACAATTACTGAGATCAAAAATATTCCCAATATTATTAATCCACCATACAACGCATACCATCCTGCATTAATTAGACCATTAACCAAACCAGTCCACATGTCTTGTGTGACAAATTTAAAAACTGCATTTGCTGCTTGTTTGACGCCCTGAATGCCTGTTTTTACAAATTCTCCTGGGGCTTCAAACCATCTTGGTCCACCCTTAATCGGTTGTCCTTTTATCTCAACACTGGTGTTACAAACACCTGTTCTCATCCATTCTAAACCTAAATAATAGTTAATATCAGTCCCCTTACACCAGCTCTCTTTCCAGCCCTTCCTTTCTATTGTAAGGGACAAATCATCGATTGCTATCGCATCAATATTAGTTAACGGTACATTCTTTCCTCCCTTGGGTACTCTATACCTTAACATACTGTTAACAGCAATTCGAGCAGGTCCGTGGAACATCTTCCACTTCTGGCCTTTGTCTATAACTCTGACCACACCACCTGCACCATAATTCATCACTTATCTATTAACTATTTTATCTCTTTAGAATGTCCATGGTAATGGCACAATTCCATTATACCAATAACATAACACCGAAGCCATTTGATTAATAGTCAGTGCGTCGTGACCTTCGGAACATACTTTTAATATTTTCCCGCATTCACGTCCTGTTATTCCGTATACTGCGTCTTTTAAGAAAATTAAGTTACTTCTGTATATACCTTCGGCGTCTCTTCGCCTGTATAAATTAACTCTTTTTAAATACAGCCTTCTTCTTATACTTAACACTTCTTCTGTTTGATTTCCCGTAAAGGGATCTGTGCCATTTTCAAAATCGCTACAATCCATTTTGTCTTTGTCTTTGTCACAGAAGTTAGCATAGGAAAAATCACCATAATCCTTTTTCGTATATACGTAATTCCTCCCATGGGTGTTCTTGCTAATTTCTGTTCTCACGCATTTATCCATTTGTTTAACTTTGTCCTCATAATAATTTTTTATTTCGTTTTCCGATTTTAATTCTTTATTTAATTCCATTTTAATCACATATACATCGGTTTCCCATTTGTTACTATCTATTTCCCAATATCTTGTTTTAAAATTAAATTTGACCCGTGGCATAGCTATTCTCTTTTTCCATACCCACGGCACACTTTGATTTAATTCTAAATTGAATTTTGTTTCGTACAGATTTTCTAATTCAGCGTAACCTGTTTTGCGTGAACCTACATGTCTATCTCTAGTTGTAGTAAGTAAAACAAATTCCCCATTTGGATTAAACATTTTGTTTGTTTTTATCCATTCTTCTATATTCTTCCTTATTTTTTCCGCATGTATTATATTTTTACTTTTATTAGATCTTTTAATCCTCCGAACAATACCCTGTTCCTTGCACTGGCCTATTTTCCACGGATTAAAATTCTTCCTTGATCTAAATATCCAACAACCACCCAGTTCTTCGTCTAAACTAATTCTATAAGTTGATCCGATAAAATATTTGAAAGTTTTATTTCCTTCGTTTTCCTCGATAAAACTATTTTCTTCGAATATTTCCGTTTCACTCCTATACCACTGTTTCATTTTCACAGTGCTTTTAAGTTTAACCTTTGGTTGCCTTACCATATAATACCATGTTTTGTCGGTGCTAACATTATTTAACCATTTCCAGAAATGTATATTATTTTTCTCTACTTCAATTCTTTTTTCCTTAACAGTGCCCCAAACAGATAAATCGAATCCCGTTATGTTTTCGCGGTTCACATTTATCTCGGCTAAAATAATATTTCCAGTCATAATTTCCCATTCTAGAAGATAACTCATTCTGATTATTATTAATGCTATAATTCCTAATATCAAATTTATCCATAGCATAATACTCATCCATTTGCAGATCCGTCGTTGTTTCTTCAACTTCTCGATGGTGTTTCTGGCCTCTCCGAGCTCGCCTGCCAGACTGTCCAGCGACGGTGATCTCTGCATTCTTATCTGTGAAAAGAGGTTATTTCCGCGGCTCAACTACGAGCCACCTGGATCTTCTCATAAAACCCTTTCGTATCACTTTTACTTCGGGTTGTTTCTCATGTAAACCGACCTCTATGCCTCCGATCCAATCATAGTCCGGATGCGCACACGCCAATACATTAATCCTAAAATGCATTATCACAATGTACGTTTCCTTCGGTTCCTCCGTAATCTGTTCATTAGCATAGAGTATACCGGTTACATATCTTTCCTCTACCGGGCACCAAGCTTTGTGCTTGTCTAAGTCGCTCGCTGGCGCTACGTCTAACTGCACAAATTTTTCCTTCCTGGTACTGGGCCTTTTTTCCTTGGTCAGGTTACTCCTGAGTTGGGCGCCCCTATAATCCTTCTTATAAGGTGCACTATCTACCCAATCGCTGCCTTGCGCTAATTCCATATCCAAACTCACCCAACTCCGCACCTGCCAGGCATCGCCGCGTTTCACGTAAACCCAGGCGATTTTTCCTCTCGAACCTTGTCTTAGGTCCACTTCTGGAAAACACTTCGAAATTGGTCCCTGCCAAAGCTTAAAATTCCATTTCATAGATTCGAGATCTGTAAGGGTTAAATCTTTTCCGTGATCATTCCACCTTATATCTCGCACTAGCTCTTCTCTCTTCCGGAGAGTTCGGTTCCTCACTTCCTCCCCATCCCTAGGGAGCATAGGTATGTTCGCCTCAAGAAAAGCTTCTCTCTCATGCTCTCTCATACCTAAATACGGATGTCTGGAAAATCTGGACAATATCCCATTGCAGAATAATCCTATTGGTTTGAGCACTCTCAGGCTCTCACACAGAAATCGGGATGACATCAATTTCCGATCTCTGGCCCCACAAACTACACAATTCCACAGTACAAGGCCATCCCACCTACAGCTGCAGCCTTCCCCTAAGCCTTCAGACACTCGGTACGAGTCAATCCGTAACTTCGGGTGGCTCGGATGACAATCTGCACATATTATCACTCCTGATATTTCTACATGAGATTGTTTATACATCGTCCACTCCGCTCCCAGATCTCTCTTCTCGTTACATGAAAGACTGGGCAGAGCACACAGCTGACTGCACAGAACACAACTATACGGTCTAATCGGTACTGCTACTGCTTTCATAGGCTGACCCTTGAAACCTAGCACCCGTTCCGTCTCTGGCTGTGTCCATAGCCAAGCTCTAGATCCATGCTTACCGTGCTCCACACGAATTAAACCCCTTTGGTTTATTAATTCACTTATACTGTCCATCCCCCTTATTTCTTTACTAGATCTTTATTGCTCTGTATACCGTTATTTTCTAACTCGACAGAGTTGGATCCGGTTATCCTTATAACCGTATCAATTATTCCTAAACCTTCAGAAAACTTTCCTACCTTCCGCCTTCTCGTCAGAATAACTCGATCTCCTACTTGAAATCTCGCGTTTCTCTTTATGGGCGTCTCGGTAGGCCTCTGTTGGTTCTCACTTGTGACCCTGTTAAGATCGAATAAACATTTTTCAATGAGTTCATCCCAATCTCCTAAGTCTTTATTTTTGCCAAACCATTCTTTAATACTTCTTATAGCTCGTTCTGCAATTCCATTTGTTTCAGGACGATAAGGAATGCTTTTCACTAGTATTATTTTGTTTTCCTTGCAAAAATCTTGAACTAGTTTGCCACTAATATTGTGAGCCCCGTCGGCTCTTAGGCTATCGAATTTCCCTTGCCATTTTATCCACTCGCGTAAACATTCCACTACCTTTTCTTCCAAAGCGGAACGCATAGGACAAATCATTTTCATTTTAGTGTGGTTATCTATGGCAAGCAGAAAATAACAATTTCCTGTCTTCGTTTTGGGTCTGAGAGGCCCTGCAAAATCAATACTAACTTGCTGTCCTTTGTATTCTTTTGGCAGTTCGCTCTCTTCACACCCCTTAGCCGTCATAAATTTTCTGCAAACTCTGCATTCTTTTCTTGTCTCTCTGTAACGGGTGCGCCAATTTGGAATAGTTAAATTTCTTAACCTCAATTCCATTTGAACCATGTTTGCACTCGGGTGATTCAGATCATCATGTAATTTCTGAAACAACTCTGTTATTTCTGTTAATTTCACCTGACCTATCATTTTATCCACCTCTCGATTTCCGTTGGTTGCCTCGCTATCTTGTTTAGTATGCGATATTTGGTGATAACAATGAGCAGTCACCTTCTGTAACAATCCTGCTACATTCTCCCATTGTTCTTTATGGGCCATCGGTTTATTACGAGCTGTGTGAAAACCGTTTGCTTTCCACGTTTCTAATTCTTTGTTTATGCCGTCTGTCACATACTCAGAATCACTGGTTAGAACAATTTCTTTATGTCCTAATTCAACTGCTTTTTGTAAAGCTCGTTCTACAGCAGTTATTTCCGCCAGCTGAGCGGTACCCTTGAGTTCTCCGCTTTGTGACGTAATTAACTGTCCATCATGTTTAACTAAATAACCCCATTTTACTTTCCCTGATCTCTCACTTCCGTCTGTGAAATATTTCGGGAGTTTCTGATGTTCATCATGGTATTTAGTCATTCTATCTGCTCTCTTCGTTTTTATTAACCTCCATTCAAACTGGAGATCTCCCATTATTAGACCCCATCTGTCCCACCTCTGTACGTGGATACGTGGTTGGTCCATAATCAAATTTCGTTTAATTCTGGCGAGCTCTCCTGCCATAGAGAATATTATTATTGGCTGCTCTTTTGCAATTGCTTTGAGCTGCAGCAGTCTTTTTGATACAGCTGCCAGAATCCTCTCTGCGCTATTTTCATCATAGCGCCTCATCGCTGCTTCCTGCTGATGAGTCAGAAAAGCAATTGGGGCGCGTCCCCCTTCATTTGAGACCGTTAATGTTACTTCCTCATCTTGCTCTGTAACACAAACATGCAGTGGTAATGTTTCGTCTCTACGCTCTAATTCTCCACTTTCAAGTGCCATTCGGAGTAATTTTAATCTGGCCTCTTCCATTTGATCAGTCCATATCCATTTACCTGCTTTAGTACCCTGGTACAACACCTTTGCTTCCCTAGAATACTTGGGTATCAATTCTCTGACATAGTTCAGAGTTCCCAACAGTGACTGAAGCTGCTTCCGTGTTTTAGGAGGGCTGGACTTCTCCATCTCCTTAACTTTGCTCTGGTGCTGGTTGTCAAAGACCTTGTATCTTTACCTAATTTAAATCCTAGGAAATCTACTTCATGTTTTCCGACTTCCATTTTCTTTAGACTAGGTTTAAAGCCTGCCTTAGCCAATCTGTCTAGTGTCAGATCCAACACCTTTAGGTGTTCTTCCTCCGTGGAGGAACTGATTAGAATATCATCAATGTACACCGTTACCGGTATCCCTGATAATATATCCAGAATAACTGCCTGAAAATGACTTCCTGAGTTCTTAAAACCTTGAGGAAGAACTTTATGAATAAACTGTTCGCCTTTATATGTAAAAGCAGTTTTCTTTTGGCTGTCTAGTGCTAACGGTATGCTCCAATACCCATTAGCTAAGTCGAGCTTCGACAGCCATTCTTTGTCTCTGCCTATATCCCCGCTTGTTTCACTACAGTTTATTAAATATCTTGTGTCGGGTACAGTAACTTTATTTAAAGCCTTAAAATTTGTTACTAACCTCCAAGTCCCATCTGGTTTCGGAACCGCCTGTATTGGTGCATTCGTCAAAGCCTGTTCATTTTTTCCTAATCTCCTGATCACTCCTTGATCAGTTAATTCTTTAATAGTTTCTCCGATTTCTGCCTCGGCTGCACTATTAATTCTGTATTGTCTCTGTGGGGGAGGAATCCCCCCTTCAATTATATGCTCATATTTTTTATCTACCTTTCCGCAGTCATTTTTACTTTGTGCGTAACAGTCAGAATGCCTCCGCAAAATCCTCTCTAGCTCCTTTTTATTGCTCACCTCTGATTCTTTTACTAATCTATTTATTTCTTTGTCTTTATCGACAATACCAATTCTTCCTATTTTTACCAGATCACTGGGACAGAGTAAATTTTCATTTCCAAGTATCACTTTTATTTCATTTTTCCTCCACACATTCTTACTTTTGGTATTACCTTCATAATCCTCTACTGTGGCCGTATTTAATAATTCATCATGTTTTTCTGATGATTTAATCACGCTAATATCGGCTCCTGTATCAACGCGGAACGTTGTCTCATCATAAATTTTGAATAATTTCTTATTTACCTCTTTTGTTTTTGATAGAGCACGTTTCAACGGAGCCGCGAGTCCCTATGCGTCAGCCGACTCAGTAGCTTTCTTCCTACCTCGCTTAGGTTTTATTCTATTTCCCTCTGTTCTTCCTTTCTCGTGATCTGGATGGTTATCCAGTCTGACTCTACCTACCCTGGTTTCTGACCTATTTCGTCCTCTCTCGGACACTATTCGCGCTCGTTCCTCTGCGCTTAATTTTTCCCATTTCTCGGGGCTAATAAAATCACTTTTACCCCTCGCGCCCTCTGTTCGTTCGGTTCGTGGCCGTGACTGGTTTCTAAACCCTTTTCCTCCTCGAGGAGGAGGTCTGGATCTATCTCTCGGCGTCCTCTCTTCCCCTTTGTTCGCTCTATGGTCCGTTTTACGGTCACGGCGCGGGGAGTATCGACGCTCCATTTCATAGCGATTATACGGCTTTCTTTCGCGACCCGATTTACGGGGTTGATTTTTATACTGGGGAGGTCTATTATGTGATTTTTCTTTATCTGTATTGATTATTTCTGACTTTCTGTCAAAACGAATCAATGCTTTCTCTAATTCTTCAGGGGACGTTTCTGGGCCATATAAAAGGAATTCTCTTGCGCCCTGTAAAGCGTTATTTTTCACTCCTTGGAAAATATGTCTTAAAATTCCTTCCACACCCTTCTCTGCCATGTCTTGACAAGCTGCCAAAGCCCCTATTGATCTCCATTTTACCTCAAATTGCTCTTGCTCTAAATCCTCTTGGTTAGTCGGAACTAACCCTTCCAAGGTTCTAGCTAATTTGATACCCCCCTGAAGACCGAATTCAGATAATATATGGGAATCAATTGATTCTCCTGAAACCTTCATCCGTTCTCCATAACGAACTAATTCTCTAACCTTCCCTTTTACGGTGGTATTTTTTAACCTAACTTCTCGCAACAATTTAATCTCATGTTCCCTTTTCATTAGTTCTTCTAATGTTGTATTAGACACTGACACTCTCGCTTCGTTTTGTCGCGGGGAAGACACCTGTCCAAATAGTAAGCTGGGTCTCTTTTGACCTGGTGTTCCTAAATGTAAAGCTTCTAAGTGCCGATGTAGCTCGGTACATTCGCGCGGTCGGTCTGCTTCGACTTCTGGAACATATTCAAGCTCGGGAGCTGGAGTTTCAAACCTCAGCCTTCTGGGCTTCGGCGCGGCGCGCTCGATCACGGGCGTCCCCCTTCTCGGCGGCCTCTCCATACGTAACTCTTCATATTCTGAGTCTCCCTCATCTGCACTGTCCGGTTCACTTTCTGAATCGCCACTTTCTGGCCCCGGATCTGAATAATATTCCTCAAACGCAGCACTACCTACGGCGTTTCTGATCAGCCTTTCTAATGCAGCTTTACTTACTAAATCCTTTTGAGCTAATATCGCTCGTTTAGCACGTTGAGTTAAGGACGTATCCGCTAGGATTTCAGTCGCATCTCCTCCGTTTAATATACCCCACACCTGCCCGCAGGTGATTCCTGGAGCATATTGGCGATCCCATTCGTCGTGTCTGTCTAAATTAGTTTCTCGTTTTCTCGCGTTTGCATGCGTTGGTCTGTAAACCCCTTTACCGAGTTTAAATGTTTCAAACGTATTTCCGTGTTTTAACTTAGGGAATGGATTTTCTACTGCATCCTTTTTTCCCTTAGAAGTCCCTGTCCGTCTTAAAATTGGCCACTCTGGACAGGGCTCCTCTCTCACCTCGGATACATTTACAGGACCAGCGGCAGCTCCCTGACCGGATCCGCCTTCGCCTGCTGTCTCATCCTGATTCACTGTTGCGGTTATAGCTTCTAATACTCGGACGTCTGGGTGACAGATCATCCACATTTTTGGCCAATCCACTGTCCTAGTTTTTCTAACTAATGCATTAACTAACGCTGCCCCCATTTTAATATCATCGAATCCAAAAATTCCTCCCGATATTATAGGCATAGCTATTACGCGGTAATTATTTTCCCTTGCGAGCTGGCATATATTGTCTATCAGAGTATCTAATGTAACGATCGCCGTTAATTCTTCTGCAATATCAACTTTCTGCCCTCTTTCATGCCCTATAGCATGTATTACCGGTTTTCCGTTTGGTCCACCTAATTTTTGCAAAATCGCATCGCCGGGTTAATAGGACTTTTTCTCCGCTGTAATATTTTCTCTGACTCAGCCTGGAATCTCGGTCCCGCTGTTTCACTAAGGGCTGCGGCTACCCCACCTCCGTGGTATAAACCTTTATTGCCGCATTTACTAAAACGCAAGACTCTTCTTCACGTTCTAATCGCCCTTCTTTCAGAATAATTACATTAGTCCCTCTTCCGAAATATGCCCTATACAATTCTTCGTTTTCTAACGCGAACTCATCTTCCGGGCTTTCGGGGTCGAACAGCGGTGGAGCACTCGGATCTAAAGCACATTCACCTACCCCCTCTGGGGTGTGAAACTAGGAGCTATGGATCCTCTCTCGGACCCTTCCCATATCGAACTCCTCAAACGAGCTCCAACTTTTCGTGGGGATGTTAATTTGATTTCCCCCACCGGATTCATCAAAGACTCAGACCTTTGGAAACCCATCTTTCCCTCCTCTACTTGAGTATATAAAAGATGGAATCTCCGCTCCTTCTAACACCCTTATATTCACTACGGGTGCAATCGCCCTGATTTCCTCCCATGGTAACTGACCAGATCCGCATCTGTAATGCGTGGGATCAATCCAGTCCAGCTTACCGCCCAAATCCTGCTGGATAAGGGATATTGTCGCCATCATTGCCATAATTCACCCTGAATTATTTTTAGCTCTTCTGATCTAACAACAATATTCACAATTCTTGAGTTATGTTTCAGGTCTTTCATAAGCCTGTGCGCGCTAAACAAAAAACTCATAAGAATCGTCTTTGTGGAAATAGTCTGTGGGGACTTTCTTATATTCGCATAACTGTTATCCCTGAACGTTAATCCCTACTTCAATTCGAGCCCCACGTTGGGCGCCATGTTGTATTTTTATACCGGTCAGAAACCCCAAAAACCTTCATATCACATCTCAGTCATCTCCTAGCAATAAAACAGTATTAAAACCGCTATATTACCCGTTGTCCGGATGGCGTTGATTTGATGGTTCAGGATTCCTGGCCCCGGTGTCCGTACCCGCTCAGTCAGGTCCGTGCTTCGAGGCTCGATCAGAATGATATTCAGGTTCAGATAACAGGTTGATGTAAAGTAATTACTCAGAGACTTATTTTAATAAAAGGATTACGAATCACCATAGCAATGGTTTCGTTTTATTAAAAATAATACTAACTCAAACGCAAAATACAAAACACAACAGCGAATTTCTTCACCACGCAGAACGGCCAGGTCTGGGCTTCCGTTCCAAGCATTTATAATACTGCAACTCATTTACATTTATCATAAAACACGTCACTCCTGCTTCCTTCTCGCCTCTTGTTTATACAGGCGTACGTGTGCCCTTTGTCCTAAAAACCCAGACACGACCTAATCACATGTTCACATCTTCACAGAAAAACATCACCTAGCTACTCCCCAATATAACACTTCTAATTCCCCTTTCTCTATATAAACAGGGGACATGTTTTTCCTAACACGTTTGAGCTAATCACACCTTTCAAACTGCATATATCACACTTAATATTCAGTGTAAGCAACACCTAAGTTATTTCAGTAGAAGATTCCATTCTGCACCGTACGTGCAAAATGCAGCCCTCTATCTGACCCCCTTCAGCTAAGCATATCCTGCCCTCTTAAGCAAAAGCTAAAACTCATAAAAACAGCATACATCTCCTTCTAGTACAAAAGCTAAAGATAACAGTTAAAACACACCATAACACATCATCATAAAATCTTAACTTTTCTAAAGATGTAAATCAGAAGAATGAAGTTGTAAATTATTCAATTCATTGTCTACACATTGTACATCTAAAGCATGTCCATGCATGTTAATCATTCCCTTATACAACTTCATCATTTTCTTATGATTAGATTCTTGTTTACGCATCAATGAAACAATTTTCTTGATCTGGTTGATTATCTTTCGATGATCCATCTCTCTTCTTCGCCCGCTTGCGTCTTTCCGCTTTCCGCCTCTTTTGGATCTCCTGGAATGACTTTCTTTGGATGCTTTCTACAAGAAGATCATCAAAATGAATCTCTAATTTTCCGGGTACATTTTCCGGATTGCCTAGTGAAAATTGATTAGGAAATGACACACATACAGGGCCACCAGACATGACAATATATGTAGTGCCATTTGCACTTCTGGTTAGGTGCTAACTGAATTTAATTTGCTCTGTGCTTACTCTGCACAATGGCAAAGTTGAATCGAATCTAATTACTGGTATGTAACTTTTTTTTGTGACAACAGAACGGTCCAATTTAATGTTAGTATTTTATAAAATGTAAAATGTCTAATTAAAGGGCACCTATTATGCAAAATCCACTTTTACATGGTGTTTGGACATAATTATGTGTTGGCAGTGTCACCCTACAATGATAAAAATCCTCTAACTCTTTATTTTTTAATCTCCATTAAACAAAATCAGTCTCATTGGATCTGCTGTTCTGATTCTCTTAGCAGTGTGATGTCACATTGTTTAGGCTCCGCCCACAGCTGATGACTGACAGCCCTGCATTACTGTAGTTTCCGCTCTCAGTGAGTTGTTTGGTTGTACCATAGATATGTATCGGTAGATGCCACATTCGACCGCTCCAGATAAGTTGCCATTACGTCCATTAATAATCCAGTTAAAGTACTTAATTATTACTTCATTAATTATGTAGTCAAGTTTGCACAATGTTTTTCTCCTGAGTTATACAGGAGTTATACAAAAGTTTGTCCAAAATGAATGTACCCTTGTGATTGTCACGAGAGATGAGGTCGAGGACTCAAATGCAGAGGAAAATCAGGGTTTTAATAATAAAATGAAACAAATGAACAACAAAAACCACCCCGAAGGGGAAAAACAAGCAGGCAGGCAGGCAGAAGACTGGAGCACAGTCAACATGAAACTCACATGAGACACACGAAAGACAACGGATCAGCACATGACTGCAGACACAAGGAGACTATATAGGGAGACAAACGAGGGTAACGAGGAGACACAGCTGGAGCCACTGAAACAATGATTAAGTAACAAGATGGGAGGGGACAGACAATCGACATGGGAGCACATGGCACCAAACAAACAACAAGCCATGTGCTCAACACACAGAGACATCTGGTGGCCAGCCTGGGCACACCAGCAGGACCGTGACAGTGATCTTTAATGACAATAACTGTCCTGTTCAGACGCGATTTCTTTAAGACTGCAAGGGAAGCTCAGCTTCCCCTATAATTGTCAAAAAATGAATGGTCAAATATATGAACTATTATGTTAACATTTTATTGACTAAAAATGCGTTAAACACGTTAATCTCGAACGAAAACAATTTCGTTCAGAATCAGCTACTTAGGTCGGCTGACTCGATTTCCTTCTCATTCATTCCCGCAGCGTACAGTGCATTACTCTGTTGAAGCCCAGCGTCCATTGACTTCAATGGGGCTGCTTTAAACAGTTTTTTTCAGTGCTTAGAAACAAGACGGTCATTGGATAATGCTGCGATTATGTCCCGCCCACGGACGCTCAGCGTCTCTGGGATGAATGGAGGAGTGGGCTGGCCCGGACTCCGAGCGTCTGCGTGATGATTGGAGGGTCTGTCATCTCTTTTTAATCCACTTTTATGTCCTAAAACGCTCGTTTTTTGGAGTCGACAGCTTATAAAAACGTATTTATTGTTTTTTTTTAGCTTGTTTGCTATACACATTGTCACATATCAGCTTTTAGAATTTTTTTTTTTTTTTTTTGTTATAAATAAATGACAAGGAGGCGGCAGCTTCTCGCAATGCAAAGAGACGGTTGGTGTGGGCGTGGGCGTGGTCTTCAGATTATGACGCGTATCACTCTGTGTCTCCATTTCCAACTCAGTCCCATCGCGGATTTTGCATGTGTAGTCGAAAGACAAACTGCTGCAACCTTCATCGTATATTTCACACAATTTCACACCACATTCATTGTTTCAGTTTAACATAATTCCCACATTTCCTCCTGTTGAGTTAAATATATATATATTATATATATATATATATATTAGATCGTTTGTTCATTAATTCATATAGTCTGAACTAGCCAGCTAGCAAACTGCACACGATGGCAGACAGTGCTAATATTGTCGACCTGATTTTGGCAAAGCCATTAGAAAGTCTTCCTTACGAGGAGAAACTTAGAATTAAACAGCAGGGCAGATCAACACCTAAGATTGATTTAGTGCAAAAGATAGGGAAAAGTAACAGGTCTTTTCAGCTCTCCTGGTATGACAAAGTTAGCTGGCTGACTGGAAGTGCTGTGAAAAAGAAAATGTACTGCTGGCCATGTCTCTTGATGAAACCATCTCATGGATGTGTTGTTTGGTCAAAATTGGGGTTTGGAGATCTGTCAAACTTTGACAGGGCATATAAAAGGCATGAAAATAGCAATGAACATGTGAGTGCATGTGCAAGATTAAGTTGCATGGGCAGGATCAGGGTTGAGCATGCAATCAATGAAGGTGCTCGCATTCAAGTGGCTAAACATAATGACACTGTTAAACAAAACAGGGCCTTCCTAAACCGCCTTATTGATGTGGCATCCTTGCTTGGCCGGCAGGAGCTGTCATTTAGGGGACATGATGAGAGTAGTGAATCATCCAACAAGGGGAATTACAGAGAGTTCACAGAACCATTAGCTAAATATGACTCTGTCCTGTCCACACAATTCGAGTCCTCAACTGTGTTTTCTGGTATGTCACACACTATTCAAAATGACTTGATCTCTGCTCTTGCAGCCACCATTTCTGATCAGATCAGAGATGAAATTCAGGATGCTCCCTTTTTTGGATGGCAGGTGGATGAAACCACTGATATATCCTGCCGTGCCCAACTCTCTGTCATTGTTCGCTATGTGGATAGTGCAGGTAAAATTCAGGAGTGCTTCATTGGATTTTTTGATGTTTCTGGGGGGCGAGATGCTCAGTCCGTTTTTGATGTTTTAAATGAGAACATGCAGGGCTACAATTTTAAGGATAAGCTTGTGGCACAGACCTATGATGGGGCTGCTGTCATGGCTTCAGCTCTCAATGGTCTGCAGGCCAAAGTGAAAGCAATAGCCCCCAGTGCAATGTTTGTGCATTGCTATGCACACAGACTGAATCTGGTGCTGTCACAGGGGGCAAATGCTTGCCTGAGTGCAGAATTTTTTTTGCATCACTCTCTGGGTTTGCCACATTTTTCTCAAAATCCACAAAGAGGACGTCTTTTCTGGAGTCTGCAGGCTGCTCAAGGTTGCCCAGAAACGCTCCTACTCGATGGAATTTCACATCACGGATAGTGAGCACTGTGGCAAACAATTATGATGGCCTCCTGCAGACATTTGATAACATCATTGCAGATACGACAATGGATGATGATACACTGGATTGTGCCAAAGGCTTCGTGAGGAAACTGGAGGATTTTGAGTTTGTGTTCATGTTGTACACATATGAACAAATCTTCTCTGAGACTGATGTGGTCTTTGATATTGTCCAGCAGAGAGCGATGGATGTTCTTTACTGCAAGAAAAGAATTGAGTCTCTTCTTGCATTTGTCAAAGAGAAGAGGTCTGAGGGGGCTTTCCAAGCTGTTTATGCCAAAGCAGCAGATCTCACATCAGACCCAAGAGATGAGCCCATGAGAAAGCGCCGTCTGACCCAATTGCAGGATCCCCAAGAGCGCTACAGAAATCTGTACATGGCCATCCTTGATAACATCTTGGAGCAGATTCCTCTACGTTTTTCAAATTTGGAAAGTATGCTTTTCTTAGAATTAGTCAATCCAGGGAAATTTGATGACATGAGACAAGCATTTCCAGAGGAGGCCTTCCAAAGTGTCCTGAAAAGTTATGGCCATCACTTTGATTCAGGGAGACTGAGGTCTGAACTTCAAGTCCTGTATTCAGATCAGGACTTGCAGAGTAACAGGGGAAAGCTGTGTGATTACTTGGTGTTCCTTAAAGACATGGAGTTGGACAGTGCAATGCCTCAGCTTTACAAACTGTTCTCATTAGTGGCAACAATTGGAGCTACATCTGCAGGTGTAGAAAGGAGCTTCTCCTGTTTAAAGCGGCTCAAGTCCTACACCCGTAACACAATGGGCCAAGGCCGTTTAAGCAGCCTAGCTCTGCTGGCCATTGAGAGGACACTGGTCAAGTCACTGGAAAAGACGCCTAGTTGGTACGACAGGGTTACAGAGCATTTTCTTGAAAAGGAACGTAGGGCAGAATTTACATATAAATAAATGGACAATTTTTATGATTTAGGCCGAAAATGAGCTTCCCCTCTTTAAAAGATCAGCAGCCGCCACTGGTCCTGTTCCCTCACAAAAACATCTCTTCTCTGGTCTGATGACGTGAAGATGGAAAAACCTGTTAGTCACATCAGATCACAGCAATAGAAAACAACAATTATCCAGCTTTTCATCAAATATTAATTCACGACCTGCATTTTATTCTGTTCAGACATACATCACAATAAGAACAAAATATGATCACAAAATGTTGTATTTGTTGACTGTAAACTACAATCTTAAGTAAATGTTGATTTATGAACAGAGTTTTCTTGATTTGTTACATTTCAATTAAATTTGTACATGTTCAATGTTATTTTAAAGTGGTTCTATAGTTGATCCTGTATATTAATTACATTACAAATCATTATCTCTTTTTTTTGGGGGGGGGGGGTCTGACTAAAGATTCTCCAGACTTTAAATGTAACTAGTATCCTCAGATCCTAGTTTTATGTCTGTATGTCTGCTTTATGTCTTTATGGTTATTTATTTACTTGTATTATGTTTTCAGGTTTTAGCAACATTGTATTTATTACACTGCATGATGTTTACTCGTGATTAATTTAACTCACACATGAACATAACGTGTCTGATTCATTGTGTTTTCTCTTTCTGTCTTCAGTCTGTGGAGATGCAGTATTACAGAGAAACAGTGTCTCATCCTGACTTCAGCTCTGAAATCAAACCCATCACACCTGAGAGAACTGAACCTGAGCGAGAATCAAATAACAAACACAGGAGTGAATCACTTATGTGACGTACTGAAGGATTCACACTGTAAACTGGAGAGACTGAGGTCAGTAACATTTACATACAAGAATACATCAAGTGTTTAATTTAAATGAAACAGAATGAAGTGTGGCTTTTCTCATTTCTCTCAATGTAGGTTAAGTGGCATTGTTTTTAATGTACATATTTTTTTATCATATACATTTAATGGCATTTAACTTTAATATTGTGTTTTTGCTATTTTTGCACATCATCTATTTTGAATATTTGATATAATTATTTTTTATTATCTGTGACTTGTCCTGTCGCTGTCATTCTGTCGCACTGTGGAGCTTCTGTCTCCAAAACAAATTCCTTGTATGTGCAAACATACCTGGCAATAAAGCTGATTCTGATTCTGAAACAACAATTAAACCAAGGACCAAGTAGTCACTGTAGAGTAATAGAGTAGTCTAGCAGCTGTGTTTTGCACTAGCTGTAGACGAAAGAGGGAAGACTGAGAAACAGCATAATAAAGTGAATTACAATAGTCTAAACGAGTTATTACAAAAGCACATACTACCGTTTGAAGTTACTCTGTGAGAAAGGTTTTACTGGAGAAAGTTGACGGAGATGAAAACCGGGTTAAAGTTTTGAGTTCTGAAACTTACAGGATGTTTTTATAGTATGTTGACCTGTTACATGTCAAAAGATCAAGAGACATTTAATTTCTCAGTTCATGACCCCTTTCAGTAACTGTAAACTGAAGGATCTCAGGTGAGCTGATGTGTAAAATATTAAAGGTCTCTAGGTCTTTTGGATTCAGTTGTACACTAAATTGCACAGTAAACTGACACGAAACAAAAATAATTCATTTTATGGATTAATACTGCAAAGGTAATTTCTAGAATAGCTCATTAATCAGTTGAATGCTACATTTTCATTTCTGTTCTAGGCTTTCAGACTGCAGTATCACTGAAGAAGGTTATAAAGCTCTGTCTTCAGCTCTGAGATCAAACCCTTCACACCTGATAGAGCTGGATCTCACAGGAAATGATCCCGGACGATCAGGAGTGAAGGAGCTCAATGATTTACTACAGGATCCAAACTGTCAACTCAAGACACTGAGGTGAGACGTGAAGTAATACAAAATAAATGATATGCAGGCAATTTATTCATTTAAAAATATTTCATTAATACAGTTTGTAAATCCATCCCTTTCACAGTGTTTCAGAGTCAGATGTTGTTTTTCACCAAGTTTATTTATGAATTGAAGTTAAAATCATCTCTTCTGCAGGTTTTTGGGTCCTGCTGCAGATGAAGCCTGTCAGTATGTGACTGGAATTATGGGTAAAAACCCGTTACTCCTGAGAGAGCTGGATCTGTGTGGACGTGAACTAGGAGACACACGAGTGAATCAGATCGCTGCTCTACTGCAGGATAAACACTGTCAACTCAACACACTGAAGTGAGTATCTTACATCATTTCACATGTTACATGACTAGTAATGTTACAGTAGTCTGTTTTAATTCTCATTTGAGTCCGACCCCACGTTATAAAGCTCGGAAGAGCCAGGACATGTTTTAATATAACTCTGATTATATTTGTCTGAAAGAAGAACTTCATATACATCTAGGATGGCTTGAGTGTGAGTAAATCATGGCATAATTTTCATTTCCGTGCACAGGCCTTGGAGAAAATGATATGAACACATTAGAAATAGTCAGTAATTTATTAATGTATTTACCATCGTTTGCCTTTAATACAGCTTCAGTAAAATTTTGTCTCTAACGTCTGCTGTGACTGCTGAATGTGATCATGTTTACTGACTAGAAACTGACTATTGAAGACAAATTTTAAAACGTTGACCACCAATGTATGTCCTCACAGACAGCATCCCCCGCCCCCCCAACCAGTAATACCTCCCTCACAGATGAACTGAAACCCTTTTATGCTGGCTTTGATCGTATAAACACAGAAGCACCCATCAAAGCTGAGCCCCCACCTGACGACCTGCCACTCTTTATTAACCAGTGAGGTGTGCTTCTACCTGAGCAGGGTGAATGCACATAAAGTGTCTGATCCTGATGGTCTTGCTGGCCGAGTGCTCAGGGTCTGCACAGAACAGCTAGCTGATGTCTTCACACATATTTTCAAGCTCTACTTAGTCCAGCCTGTTGTCCTCACCTACTACAAAACAGTCACCATTGTACCAGTACCAAAACACTACAACTTTGCACTCCGTAAATAATAGATATATGCATATTTATATATTTATATTCATTTTCATATATGTAGTGCCATTTGCACTTCTGGTTAGGTGCTAACTGAATTTAATTTGCTCTGTGCTTACTCTGCACAATGGCAAAGTTGAATCGCATCTAATTACTGGTATGTAACTTTTTTTTTGTGACAACAGAACGGTCCAATTTAATGTTAGTATTTTATAAAATGTAAAATGTCTAATTAAAGGGCACCTATTATGCAAAATCCACTTTCACGTGGTGTTTGGACATAATTATGTGTTGGCAGTGTCACCCTACAATGATAAAAATCCTCTAACTCTTTATTTTTTAATCTCCATTAAACAAAATCAGTCTCATTGGATCTGCTGTTCTGATTCTCTTAGCAGTGTGATGTCAAATTTTTTAGGCCCCGCCCACATCTGATGACTGACAGCCCTGCATTACTGTAGTTTCCGCTCTCAGTGAGTTGTTTGGTTGTACCATAGATATGTATCGGTAGATGCCACATTCGACCGCTCCAGATAAGTTGCCATTACGTCCATTAATAAGTTAAAGTACTTAATTATTACTTCATTAATTATGTAGTCAAGTTTGCACAATGTTTTTCTCCTGATTAGTTAACAGGAGTTATACAAAAGTTTGTCCAAAATGAATGTACCCTTGTGAACTTTAATGACAATAACGGTCCTGTTCCCTCACAAAAACATCTCTTCTCTGGTCTGATGACGTGAAGATGGGAAAACCTGTCAGTCACATCAGATCACAGCAATAGAAAACAACAATTATCCAGCTTTTCATCAAATATTAATTCACGACCTGCATTTTATTCTGTTCAGACATACATCACAATAAGAACAAAATATGATCACCAAATGTTGTATTTGTTAACTGTAAACTACAATCTTAAGTAAAGATTATTTTCTTGATTTGTTACATTTAAATTAAATTTGTACATGTTCAATGTTATTTTAAAGTGGTTCTATAGTTGATCCTGTATATTAATTACATTACAAATCATTATCTCTCTTTTTTTTGGGGGGGGGGGGGGGGTCTGACTAAAGATTCTCCAGACTTTAAATGTAACTAGTATCCTCAGATCCTAGTTTTATGTCTGTATGTCTGTTTTATGTCTTTATGATTATTTATTTACTTGTATTATGTTTTCAGGTTTTAGCAACATTGTATTTATTACACTGCATGATGTTTACTCGTGATTGATTTAACTCACACATGAACATAACGTGTCTGATTCATTGTGTTTTCTCTTTCTGTCTTCAGTCTGTATAGCTGCAGTATTACAGAGAAACAGTGTCTCATCCTGACTTCAGCTCTGAAATCAAACCCATCACACCTGAGAAAACTGAACCTGAGCATGAATCAAATAACAAACACAGGAGTGAATCACTTATGTGACGTACTGAAGGATTCACACTGTAAACTGGAGACATTGACGTCAGTAACATTCACATACAAGAATACATAAAGTGTTTAATTTAAATGAAACCGAATGAAGTGTGGCTTTTCTCATTTCTCTCAATGTAGGTTAAGTGGCTGTAAAATGACAGATGAAGGTTGTTCTGCTGTGACTTCAGCTCTGAAATCAAACCCATCACACCTGAGAGAACTGGACCTGAGCTTGAATCAAATAACAAACACAAGAGTGAATCACTTATGTGACGTACTGAATGATTCACTCTGTAAACTGGAGAGATTGAGGTCAGTAACATTCACATACAAGAATACATAAAGTGTTTAATTTAAATGAAACAGAATGAAGTGTGACTTTTCTCATATCGCCGTTAATCTATTCTCAAAGTTGGGTTGGGAGCTGGGTCTATACTACGCAAGCTATGATGACTTTCACCCTGATATTTTAGCGCGGATGTATACCTAGCCGAATTGCACTGTAGGGGGCGAGAACGAGTCTTCGAACTAGAGGCTCGCAGTCCGTGATGGACAGATTGTTAACGGCTGGTCTGTGTGGTAATACAATCGGGCAGGACATCCAAACGCTCACCTATCATTCATCGACCTCAAATATGGCTTTTCATCTGAAAGATGTATGTAGTAGCAACTTTACATGGCCGCTCAATATGATGTTAACCTAGAGAAATGTGCGCTATTGAAGTGTTTGTGTGGAAGCGCGTTTGCTGCAGGACAGGCTCCGGTGCGCTCACTTGCTCTTAAAATCTCCGTCATCTTTTGGTCATACAGATAAAAGTAGCCTAATACATCTTTCGAATCTGTAAAGACTCTACGTTTATTTGTGTGCACTCAGAATAACAACGAAACGTTGCGCTTTTAAGCAAACAGGATGCGCTTTAGGTCTCATGTGAACTTGAGCGAGAAACTTCGAAACTCCGTCTTTGAAAAATATATCTATAGAGAGTGAAATGTCTACAAAATAAAAATAGAAGACGTGTGTGTTAGCATGGATGATTTACATGAAATTGAATCTGTGCAACACTGTGCATAAGATGGCTTTCAGTTCAATATAATAACAAAAAACGACATTTTGGGTTTTTATTCAACTAATAAGGTGGGCACGCTGTGATCTGTACTATATTTTTACTGTAATTGACAGTTATCGGCAAAAAAAAAAAAAAAACTACACAGGAATGTGAGTCATTCTTCCGGGAGTGGAACGGGATTTTCCCCCAGTTTTTTCGTGGGATTGGGACGGGAAGAGATTAAAGTTTGTGATGCATTTTGGAAACAGGAGATGAGCCCCTGGTCTAATGCGCCACCTGGCTTGAGAAACCCGTTCTCAAAGACTTACTTTTAGTCATTATTTGGGTAGCACACATATTCTGAATGCCTTCGGCAGAATTCAAATGAGCCATTTTAATCTAGATTAATCTAGATTTAAAAAATTAATCTATGCCCACCACTAATTTAAATATATTACATTAATTTATGTTGAAACTACATTAATATTTTCCGTTGACATAATTGAGCAGTGGATTTGTATTTCCCAGCATGCTTTGCAAGGAACTACATGATTGTAGATTTAGAGATGAAGTGATATTTTCTGTGTTTTTCTGTGAAGAGAAATAGATGTTAGTGATTAATGTTCAGTTATGTTGGACAGTTTCTGTAAAGTTTTTGAGTTTTGTGGTTACTATTATACAGAAGAGTGGTGTTTGTGTTTAGATTGTGACTCTTAGTGAGTAATAGCTGTTCAAATCTCAGATCTGACACCAGTTTTTTCATATTTATTCATTATTGTATATAATTATGAGTGAAACTGCTAGTTAAAAAAATATATAATAATAATAATTAGAACTTGATAAATAAACAAACACATAAATAAACAATCGTTTGTTTGCACATAAGATTTTGTACTGAGATACTCTACAGTTAACTCAAACTCGAGTAAATTAATTTAATATAAACCAGCTAAATTGTGTTGACCCAACTAAACCATTTTAATTTGAATGAAATAAGTTACATTGTAAACTTTATTTAGTCAAATTAAATAAATGTAAAGAATACATATTTTGATTGTATGTCTTTTACTTACGATGTATTTAGTCACACAAACTTTCCATAAATCTGATTCATTGTGTTTTCTCTTTCTGTCTTCAGTCTGTATGGATGCAGTATTACAGAGAAACAGTGTCTCATCCTGACTTCAGCTCTGAAATCAAACCCATCACACCTGAGAGAACTGAACCTGAGCGAGAATCAAATAACAAACACAGGAGTGAATCACTTATGTGACGTACTGAAGGATTCACTCTGTAAACTGGAGAGACTGAGGTCAGTAACATTCACATACAAGAATACATAAAGTGTTTAATTTAAATGAAACTGAATGAAGTGTGGCTTTTCTCATTTCTCTCAATGTAGGTTAATCGACTGTGAAATGACAGATGAAGGTTGTTCTGCTGTGACTTCAGCTCTGAAATCAAACCCATCACACCTGAGAGAACTGAACCTGAGCTTGAATCAAATAACAAACACAGGAGTGAATCACTTATGTGACGTACTGAAGGATTCACTCTGTAAACTGGAGAGATTGACGTCAGTAACATTCACATACAAGAATAAAAATGATTAAAATCACTTCAACAGTTTAAACCAAAACACTTTATACTCAATATCTCATGATGAGTCTGAGTTCACATTATATTTGTGTAACATTCTTCACCTTAATGATTTGTTTGTAAGATGATCTCTCTTCCTCTGTTTGTCTCTTTCTAGTCTTTATAGCTGTGGCATTACAGATGTTTCTTCTTTAACTCAGTCTTTGACAAACACAAAAGCACTGCAGTTTCTAAAAGAGCTTGATCTGAGTTTTAATAAGATTGGAGACTCAAAGCAGCAGCTCATTGATGTGCTACGAGACTCAAACTGTAAACTGAGGTGAGTAAACTTCACTTTGTGATATTAAAGAGATTAATTTACCTCTCATATGTGAACAAATATATATATACTTTCAAATATTTGTGAAAGCAGATTATCATTGCTCTTTATTTCAAAGGGTTTGTGTCAGAATGAAATGAAAAGTTGATTAAAATGTTGAACACAAAGGAGAAAAGAGAACAAAAGCACACCGTCACAGCTTTATACAGCAACAGCTGCTTTATTAATGACATCAGTAATAGTGAATCATTACAGTCTGAAATAGATTTGGTCAGATTGTAGGAAAACGCTGGTAAAATCAGAGCAGATTCCAGCTTCAGCATCACATGATCATGTCTCTGTCTCTTGTGTTTTTACTTTGACAAGCAACACGTCACATTACTTTATGTAAGAGATAATGTTCATCCAGCCGCTTGTTATCACAGAATAAACCCGACAGGGTGATCAGGACTTGTATCTCCTGAAGAGACGACTTCTGTGATAACATCTGGCTGGATGTGCATTATCACACTTATTATATGCTTTCAGTAACACTTTATTTTAGGGTCTCTTAACTAGTTGCTAATTAGCATGCATAATACTAGAATATTAGCCATTTATTAGTAGTAATTAAGCACATATTACTGCCTTATTCTACATCTCTAATCATACCCAATACCTACATTTATCAACTACCTTTCTAACTATTATTAAACTGCAAATTGCAAATTAGGAAGTTATTGAGGGAAAAGTCGTAGTTAATAGTCAATAAGTGTTCCCTATTCTAAAGTGAACTATGTTTTCTTGCCACATAAGTGAATAATTAGACACAAATGATTGATTTGAGTTGAAATATTTGTTAGCTCTTTAAACACAAAGAGAAACAGTTAATTACAAACGGCTGTGAACCTGAAAGTTCAGACAAGATGGAGATTTAAGACATAACCACATTGCATAGCAGTAACGAGTGTACCACTGATTTATGCACAACGGCTAGATAATACCCATAATGCACTGTGAGAGTCGTGCACCGAATGATTTCCCGCGTCTCGCCAGAAGATGAATCATCCATCCTTTCATTTTACAAAGCGTTCGCTTACAGTGTAATACAATACAGATATAATTTCTTTGTAAATTAATTGTTTAATTAGGGTTTATACATAATTTCCATGATAGAGTTGAAGATAAATAATTTCATACTGGAGCTGTTAGTTTGCTAGTTTTAAATGATTATTAAACAGCAGCACAAACTACACAAAAGCAGCAGTTCTTCCAGTGCACTGTGTCCAAATTCACTCGTTTACTATTAACAGGAATCTCCTCCGGTTTGGTTTGACGGTAAATACAGTCAGTAACTGAGGCACAAGCTAATAGCAGTTGTGTTTGAATGAAACGAGTGAGAGCGCGGCGGTGTGATACGAGAGAAGTAAAAGAAACGCCATTCTCAAATACCCGTATGACTGTGTGTTATTCTGCATCACTAATGACAACACACCTAATGAATAACTGTCACGACTGACCAATCAGAATCCAGTATTCCAGTAGCTGCGCAATAATTTCTGTTATTTACTGAGACCAATACAAACATGTTTAAACTGGAGGACAAACAGCTTTAACTAGTGGAACATTTAACTGAAAGCTGTATGTTTTAAGACAAAATCACATTTGTATTTGTTCTGTCATTTATTATATTTGGCACACACTCATTAGTATTATTATATTTAAAACACAAATACTGTTTTATAAAAACGTATTCAAAATCAGGTATAGTCAGTAATTAATCTGATTACAGGATTTTAATGCAACGTTTTATTTAATAAAACAATTGTGATTGAAATATAATAACTAATTAGTACTTTGTTCAACTGAACTCTGATCATCTTCTCTTCTGTTACACCTTACAGAGTAGATAGATAGAGAACCATGACCAGAAGTCCCTGATAGAGTTCAATCACCAAAAGATGATAAATGCTGTATATCATAATGTGAAGTGGTCTTGAGAGGAGCAGTAAACATCAGGTGAGATCCACAGAAGAGCTTCACTACTGTGTCTATGAGGAGAAAGAAATGTGTGATAAATATGATCCATACAGGTGAAGAGACTCAGACTTTACAATCAATAATGCCGCATGTGTGTTAGAAACATGATATTGAATGATTAATGTTGTTTTAGTATTCAAATGATCATTTTATTTTATATAAATCTGGAACAGAGGAAGAAGCTCAGATGAGTCTGTCTGGATCTTCAGTTTAATAATATTTGTATTAAACTCATTCATAATGATTCAGATGTTTAAATGTGATTGTCAAGTGCAGAACTTAAATCTATCAAAATATATAACGCAAATATTTAATGTGAAATGTCCATGTTGCTTAAAACATTTACATGATCTCTCTTATATTTTATACACATTGTTATTCTATTCAGTTGTATATTAAGATATCTATGTGTCTGTCTGTTTCTAACAATCACAAATCCTCTCATTACAACAAACAAAGCAGAAACACAATGTAAATAAAAGATGGATTGTGCAGTTTTGACAGATGAATTGATTAAAACGGGAGTTTTCACACACACAGTGAGCTTCAGTGTTTAGAAATGTGTGCCTTTTACTCGCTGTTTGTGTCATTTTAGTCACAATTTGAAGAAAACTTTGTGACTTTTCCTACATAAGTAATAACAGAAATCTATTTGTAAATGTTATAATGCTGATTGCTGGTCACTATTCTGCTGGCTGTGATGCTAATTTAATGTCTTTTTAGATTTTAAAATAAAAGTTTTTTGTTTGCCATCAAGTGTTTTTTCCTACATTTTTACTTTATTTTACAAAAGAGGACAATCTTTGAAGAATGAACAAAAATAGTTTTGGTCGTAATATTAAAATCCAATTTAAATTGGATAATACTCAGACTTTGTAGTTTTGTAGCTTTGAATTTAAATAACATTGCGTAACTTCGTATAGATTATATTGTGCTTCTCTTTATTTTCATGCCATTCTCAACAGTACAAATCATTGGTTTGGTTTTAGTTAGTTAATTGATGCATAATCTAGAACAGGTGTCTAAAATAAGATCTCTAGGTATGTGGTTAGACAGTAGACTTACATGGAAAGAACACAAAGGAATGGAGGATAAATGCAAGAAAGTGGAGAATATAATTAGATGTGTGGCATCAAAAACAATTTATGATGATTTTTGCTCAGATTTAACAAAAACCCACCAATTCACTATCTCAACAAATTAGAATATATAGAGTTGTTAAATGTTGCATAGCCCTTTAAGGTTGGTGCTGTTTGGAGTGGGCGGGCAGTTCGGGTGTGTGAGGTGCAGGGACACGGAAGGCAGTGAGGCGTGCACCGAGAAGTAAATAAACGACTAGTTCTGTTGTGCTACTACATCCATTTCGTATCCATTCTTGACACATCTACATGGTGTCAGAAGTATTCAAACATGGCTCAGGGTCTCCGCCGCATTGATCCGATGATTTTCGACGAGCATATAGCTGACAACTGGAGCAAATTAAAAAAAGAATGGCGCATATATTGCAACACTGGACTATCCGACAAAACGAAGAAGGTGCAAGCATATACTCTGCTAAATTTAGCAGGTCCCGACGCGGTGGAAAAATCCGAGGCTTTCACATTCGCAGAGGAAGAGGACAGAGAAGATCTCAGTGGTGGACAAAGTACACAGATCAAGTACTTGAGTAAAAGTACAGATACGTATAATAAAATATACTCCAGTAAAAGTACTGCTTTTTCAATTTTACTCGAGTGAAAGTACAAAAGTACTCAATTTTGTATGTACTTAAGTAAAAAGTACTGATAGACAGATTTATTTAGCAATTTTATATAGACTACTTTATTTAATTTTATATTAGCACATATTTGTATAATCCTACTGCCCAAAATACCTGGGTTTTTCCAAAATAACCACTATATAGAGTCAAGATATATATTTTGTTGATATGGACTACGTTGATGAGAGTGATGTAGTAATGTTCGCTGTGAAGCTTACACTGCCATGTACCTGAGAGAAAACAGATTTCACCATCTAATTTTCACCAGTAAGAAAAAAGTGTTTTAGAACTTGTTGTTTTGCAGAACGTCAGTTATATATGACATGAGAATTAGGCCTGAAATTAGGAAGAACATTTTAAGGAAAATATAATTATATTTTCATAATGATTTTTTTCTTCTCAAACCTTGTCTGTGGTGTAAAAACACCCCTGGCCAAATGCCCCCAGAGGGCATCATCACTTCCCACTCTGATAATTACTGTAGTTACTATGTTCTGAACATCACATCCTTTCTTTTTCCCTCAGATGGAATCTATCTAGGTGGCTGAATAAAGATATTTGGACTTTATATCTAAACATTTCCTCAACTTAACACCAGCAAGCTTGTTAGCTAGACAGTTAGCATCAGCTAACAATATTTACTTATTTTCAGTATGGTAATGAATAAACATTCATATCTGTCTACTCGGCTAGTTGATCTGAACAATATAAAAATGTATACTGTTGATAAACAATATAAAAACAGACGTCACATAGGTCTAAATGCATATCATTTTAATAAAACTGCTAACGTTACAGCAGCGGGGAATATGAACGTGCATGAGTTATTTTATTTAATCGGTGTTATTTTAATGTTTTGTTTTTTTTTACCTAAAACCTAACTTTAGAGACACTGATGTTGATCTGTATGAATTCAAGCATTTCAGTGGGCTTAAATAGATCCCCCTTTACAGCAGATTTAGTTCACAAACAACTGACAGTTTTGACCTAAATATTATTTTCAGGTACAATAATTAATCCTAAAATTCGACATTAGTAACTTACTTTTCACAGCATCAGTAGCGCGCGCTCACAAGATCTCCCGGTTCTTTACTTGTGAGTTCAGTTCACTGAAGAAGACTCGCTCTAAACGGATCATTTGAATCAGTGAGTTTTCGACTCGAGAACAGCTGCAATCGGATCATTGCAATTCGTGAATGAATCGTTTGTTGTGATTTGCGAACCGATTGAAGAGGTTCATTGAAAAGAATCAGTTTGTTCATGAATCAGACACGCTTCTGCGTCTCGGAGCACTTGATGTATTATAAGGAGTAACGATATGTTTTATGAAATGTAGTTAAGTAAAAAGTACGATCTTATGCTTTGGAATGTAGTGAAGTAAAAGTAAAAGTTACTCAAAATAAAACTACTCCAGTAAAGTACAGATACTTGAAAAATGTACTTAAGTACAGTAACGAAGAAGTTTTACTTCGTTACTGACCACCACTGATTATTGGCTTCTCCTACATTTCTTAGTGATTTTTAGTGTCCCGGGGAGCAGTTGGGGGTTCGGTGCCTTGCTCAAGGGTCTCACCTCAGTTGTGGACAATTCCTGCCGGAGCCGAGATTCGAACCCACAACCTTGGGTTACAAGTCCGACGCTCTATCCATTAGGCCACGACTGCCTCTTGTTCTCATATTTGGATGGAAACATAGCTCTTGAGACTGAGGCTAATTAGTAAGAGGCCACAAATGTTCTTATCAGGACTCAGTCAAACAATCAGATCACAGCAGAATTTTCTACACACAATGTTGTTCTTACAATTCCACATCAGCCCCATTGGAAGCCACAATGGGAAACTAAAAACTAGAAATACAATATGTGCCAGATATTATTGGCCAGGGATGACTGCAGACATTGAGAAATGGGTAATAATTATATTATAATATACAATAATATATAATATAATCCAATTGAAATTAGGCTTTTACCAAAACCAATTAATGTGCATGACCACAAGCTTTTTCATGCTTTGTTTTAAAGGGGTCATCAGATGCAAAAATTCACTTTCCAAGTTGTTTGAACGCAAATGTGTGTTGGAAGTGTGTGTACACATATATCCTATAATGATAAAACCAACATGGACTAGAATGCCTGGCTAAAAACAGCTGATTTTGACAGGGTAAAAAAGTATTTTTGATCCAATTTTTAACCAAAGTATGATATATACTTTTAATTAAGACTCTAAATAATCATGTCAGCATGTGATACATGGCCATCTGATGACCCCCTTAAGGAGTCTTCAGTCTGGGAGTGTCTCAGCATAGATTTGACTGATTACACTGCATGAGTGCCCACTACTGGTGGAACCCTTGGAATGGGCTGAACTGGAACGTCCCAAGCCCTTGATCACTTAGAATCCGCTTTGGATTATTGTTTACATATGTCCCCTTACAGATTTGTTTGGTGCAGCATTCTATATGTATATAGGTACAGGATGCTTGGGATGTGATAAATGTTAAATATATATATATATATATTATAGAGTTGTTAGGGGTGAGGATAAATTAAACACAATCTGCGATGACGTCATAATCGTGTTGCATTATGGACAATGGAGCGGCCTGAAGTGTGCATATGAAGTAGACTCACTCCCTTGGTCAAAATCGAGGGGTTGAGGGTCTGTCCATATAAACTTATCTCGTCCACTTCACAAAGTGGAATGCACTTCAAAATGTCAGCGGGGATTCCCCGAGGGAAGTGCTTAGGGAAGTTTGTGAGTGCATGTCTAACAGTGGAACGCAGCCCAAGTCTGAGTTTAGGCATCCCTGGTTTAAACCTTTACAAAATGAATCAGTTTGTCGCAGCCTGAATTCATAACTTTAGTTCATGTGAATCAGTTTCCTCACTCAGAATCAACAGTTTGATTCAGAAACATAGTGTGAGTCAGTTTAGTGAACAATAAATCCATGTAGCCTAAAGAGTTCAGTTCTATAGTATAAGTGTTTTGACTTGATTTTTATTTGCTGCAGCAAGTAATGACACAGACACACACACAGACACACACACAAAACGTGTTGATGGTTTTTAGCTGATGCTTTTATGACCCACCAGATGGCGATACTCAGTACAATAAATACAAATGATGCCAATACGAGTCAAAATTGTGCTACTGACCTGCGGGACAAACTTGTGTGTTAAAATAAGTTTTGAAAGGTATTCTGTGTTTAATTGTTTTTTATTATTGTATGACTTATATGATTGAATATGCAATATTCAATTTGATATTTAACCAGGAGTAGACAGTGATAGAGGCAGAACACAGTGAAGGTGAAATCAATTGTATATTTCCACAGGTGATTAGCTAAAAAATTACATTTACCTGAGTTTCTTATGCTGTGATAACTACACAATTAAACTAAAAACAGAGCAACACCATTTCATACATCAATTTATGAGAGTGTATGTGCAAAAAAAAACAAAGTCTTTAGATGTGACAAGCCCAAACAGAGATAGACAAAAAACATCCTGGCAGAGAATAAATGTGACCTAAAACATGTGAGTCAGGGTCCATGAGCTCTGAAATATATTTGATCATTGTTGATTATTTAGGCTGGTATTTCCATACACAGGCTCTTTTGATTCCTGTAAGGAAACACAAACTCAATCAGGAACCTGATGATGAGACTGTTAAAAAAACGTAAAAATAATAAAAACAATTACAGATTATTTAGCTTTAAATTCACTCAGAATGAATATTAACTTGAGTTAAATAAATAATTCTATAAACATCACAAAAATAAGACTGCAGAGCCAATGGGTGGAGCTGGACTAGGTTACGTCCAGAGAAGGGGTGCTGGACGTCATTAGCTCTGCAATGAGCACTACTTGCAAAATAGTGGTCCTAAAAATTATTAAAAATGTAACACAGTGTTCTAGTTTAGTTGCAGCAAATGTAAACGATATTGTAAATGAGCGTGTATCCAAATATATTTGTTCATTCTGTTTACTATTCGGAAGGACTCATCCCTATGCCCTAATCCCTTCAAAGAGTTTACCCTCCAGAGCGAGGGCTTCGAAGGGTTAAAGGGTGTAGAGGGCCAAACAACTGCTTCTCTAAGTGCCCTCCATACGGAGGCGCTGTAATCATGCAAAGCATCTGCGCAAAGAATCATGAGGCCCAAAGTGTCCATCAGTTATACCCTTCGAAATCCTTCATTCTGAAGGGCCCTTTGAAGTGGCTAGTTTTGAGCACTTCGGTTTGGAACGACTTCATTATGGTGGCCACGATTGTTTTCACTCCGAAGTGCCCTTCGGAGTGTGATTATATCTTGTTTCCGAACACACAGACAGTTGTTTGGTCCCCTACACTCTTCAACCCTTCGAAGCTCTCACTCCAGAGGGTATAGAGGCATAGGGATGAGCCCTTCCGAAATGAAGGCAGGGGCCCATTTCTTACAAAATTAAGCTAGAGTGTGTATGTGGGTACGACCGATCATTCACATCTGAACACAGCTTAGACACTAGAAACTCGGTGGTAAATCAAAAGCAGTGTCTAAAGGCACAATTTCTCATCTAGTCTAAAACGGAAGTGCACTGACTTTTTTTTGGAGATAACTTACTTTTTTCCGGGAAACACAAAGGATGGTGCAACACAGAAACTAAAAACGGAGAAGATGCAATGAATGTTTAAGGTGAGTGAAGCTTACTGTGAGTACTTTGAGCAAATTAAAACAATAAATAATAATTTCATCATTAATAATAATAGTGTTTTATTATTATTGAGGTAAAATACAACACTTTACACGCGTGATAATAAATCTAGCTTTATGCTAATTAATTTACAAAAATACTTTGTTAATATTTACAGATGCAAACAGTGGTGTAAATAGCATAAAAGCATGCTTTTTTTCTAACCGGTCCCTACTGAAGGTAATATGATCAAGCCTGACTACTGACATCTGTTCACTGTCTGTCATTTTCAGTGTTGGGCATGTTACTTTAAAAAAGTACAGGTGCATCTCAATAAATTAGAATTTCGTGGAAAAGTTCATTTATTTCAGTAATTCAACTCAAATTGTGAAACTCGTGTATTAATATAAATTAAATGCACACAGACTGTGAAGTAGTTTAAGTCTTTGGTTCTTTTAATTGTGATGATTTTGGCTCACATTTAACAAAAACCCACCAATTCACTATCTCGACAAATTAGAATATGGTGACATGCCAATCAGCTAATCAACTCAAAACACTTGCAAAGGTTTCCTGAGCCTTCAAAATGGTCTCTTAGTTTGGTTCACTAGGCTACACAATCATGGGGGAAGACTGCTGATCTGACAGTTGTCCAGAAGACAATCATTGACACCCTTCACAAGGAGGGTAAGCCACAAACGTTCATTGCCAAAGAAGCTGTCTGTTCACAGAGTGCTGTATCCAAGCATGTTAACAGAAAGTTGAGTGGAAGAAAAACTGTGGAAGAAAAAGATGCACAACCAACCGAGAGAACCGCAGCCTTGTGAGGATTGTCAAGCAAAATAGATTCAAGAATTTGGGTGCACTTCACAAGGAATGGACTGAGGCTGGGTCAAGGCATCAAGAGCCACCACACACAGACGTGTCAAGGAATTTGGCTACAGTTGTCATCAGAGGCATCTTACCTGGGCTAAGGAGAAGAAGAACTGAACTGTTGCCCCAGTGGTCCAAAGTCCTCTTTTCAGATGAGAGCAAGTTTTGTATTTTATTTGGAAACCAAGGTCCTAGAGTTGAAGGAGGGTGGAGAAAGAAATAAAAAGTTGCTGAGAGGGGAGAGAAGCAAAGTCAACAGTCTGGTGATGAAAGAAAAATGTCCATCTGGTTGGTTGGTTTTTTGGAAAAGAAAAAACATCACTAGTTTACCAAGAAATTTTGGAGCACTTTTTGCGTCCTTCAGCTGACCAGCTTTTAAAAAATGCTGATTTCATTTTCTAGCAGGATTTGGCACCTGCCCACACTGACAAAAGCACCAAAAGTTGGTTAAATGATCATGGTGTTGGTATGCTTGACTGGCCAGCAAACTCACCAGACCTGAACCCCATAGAGAATCTATGGTGTATTGTCAAGTCAAGTCAAGTCAAGTCACCTTTATTTATATAGCGCTTTTAACAATACAAATTGTAACAAAGCACTGCACAATATCAAAATATGCAAATTGTGTCAATAATATTGTCAAGAGGAAAATGAGAAACAAGAGACCAAAAAATGCAGATGAGCTGAAGGCCACTGTCAAAGAAACCTGGGCTTCCATACCACTTCAGCAGTGCCACAAACGGATCACCTCCATGCCACGCCAAACTGAGGCAGTAATTAAAGCAAAAGAAGCCCCTACCAAGATGGGACCCATCTTATTGAGAGGCACATGAGAGGGTGGGGCTGCGGCAGATTGAGATTGCTTAGCCCAAACCTCCCAGTCAATCCAGCTCCGGAACAGCTTGCGGTCTTCCTGCTGGCTTGGAGGAGGGCTCGGAAACTCCGTTCCTGATCATCCCTCATTTCCAGAGGTGCCTGATGGTGTTCCTGGTGAAGACCTGCGAGTGACTGGATTACTTCCGTAAATGGCGATCCTGGCAGAGACTGCATGACAGCGGCGATTTTTTCTTCCTGTCCGGGTCTCGGCACCAGTGTGATGTGGTTCAAAGGTGAAAGGAAAAAGATGATAGAATTATCATAAGCAGGTTAGAGAATTTATAATTTCATTTTCATTTCAGTTTTGCATAATAGACTATATTAATAACAAAAAGGGGTTTACAGAGGGGTTGTTTTTGTAACTTTTTGACCAGGGGGATGCCATCCCTCCGCTTCCCCCCTCAATTTGAGCCCTGAGTGAAACCATATGGATATGATGTTATTAAACTCTTTTAGTTATACATTTAGTGCTAACTAGTCTTGATTCAACATCACCATTGAAGTGATATTTGTTGCAAATACAATAAATTATACAATCAATTATATAATAGCAGTGATCTCCCACATATTTTTTCTGTTCTAAGTTTCAGTCATTGTTATAAGTAGCGTTGGGTGGTCGTAGACAAGAAAGGTACAGTTTTTAGTTCATTAAATATCCAGCTGAGAGACTGTGTCAGAACTGTAGCATTATTGTATCGGCTATTAATCTTAATATTGTGTTTTAAAACATTTAGTAGTTTACACTACAGAAACAAGTTTGTGGCTATATTTTCTAATTAACTAATTTTATCAAAATGCATCAAACTTATTATACATTTGTGTAGCTGTTGTCTGCTTTCACTTCACATTTTTATTTTATACTCTCAGATTTATATTGTAATGTTTTTGCTTTCCTTTCAGATCTGATGGAGGAAAAATGTCAAAACTGAAGAAAAAAAAAAATCGCTCACAGACTGAAAGAGTTTCTTTACTGAAAAGAAGAGACAATACAAGTTTCACCTGCACTCAGTGTGAAAAGTTTCACAAACAAAAACACAATCTCAAGAGACACACGAGGATACACACTGGGGAGAAACCTTACACATGTGATCAGTGTGAGAAGTATTTTAAACAAGAATAACCTTAAGATACACATGAACATCCACACTGGAGAGAGACTGCATCCATGTGATCAATGCGGAAAAATATTTTCATGGGCTTCAAACCTGAAGAGTCACCTGAAAGTTCATACGAAGGAGAAACCACATTCATGTTCTTTATGTGGAAAGAGTTTTTCACAACTACTGATTTTAAAACTTAATCAGAAGATACACACTTGTGTGAGAGATTATATGTGCTTTGAGTGTGAGAAGACTTTTATTACAGATGGAGATTTAAAACAGCACGAGAGGATCCACACTGGAGAGAAACCTTACAAGTGTTCACACTGTGACAAGAGATTCATTCGACAAACATTTCAGGTGAAGGATAATCCACTTCTACCTCCGAGACTGTGTTATGATCTATATGACATTATTGTTTTTTTATTGTGAGTATTATCATTATTGCTGATCACTGTTGTCATGCTATGATATTGTAATATTTACCATTATATAATCAGAGGAGCATAGAAACGTTTATGAAAGTGTCACTCCACAATACAATAGCAAAATATATAAATATGTATAGTATTTTTATGTTACATTAATCAGTGTCTAGCACACCTTCCTAAGGAAAGGATATGGACCAGAATACATTGCAATAAATACATGATATTTAACAGACTTAAAGAAGTTCCAGATCTATACTTGTGCTCTTATTATTTCTGTTATTTTGCCTTTAATGTCAATAAACATGTGCAAACAATATACTTGCTCTTGTGAATTTATGTTGAGGTTAATTACATTTACTTAGAAATTCATCATCATCATGTTGATATGCTATGTTACTATAAAACTCTTACGACAAACATGTCTTCTTATATATTAATTTGTTGCGTATACCGAGCTGCAGAGGACACATTTGTAAATGACTTCACTTCGACCCATTGTGCGAGCTGTCTCTTTAATACCAGTGGTAGAGCATTGCGTTAGCAGCGCAAAGGTTGTGGGTTCAATTCCCAGGGAACACACATACTGACTATACATGTATAACCTGAATGCACTGTAAGTCGCTTTGGATAAAAGCGTTGGCTAAATGCATGAATGAATGAATGAATGAATGAATGTAATACTGTGTGGTTTATACACGTTGATGCTGATTGGGCTGACATTTTTGACACACCCACCAAACAAGAGAAAACGTATCTCAAACCCTGTAGCACCGCTTCCAGGAAACATGTGGTTCAACACGGAAACTGTAGCTAAACGTTGGGCACCGGTGTGAGCCTGAAGGTGCCCCAGTCGTTCCTCAGTTCTGTTCAACAAAATAATTGTCCTCTGCTGCTATATCAGTATAACCATTCTTAAATGAAGTTTAGAAACGTAGTTTATAAACTAAGTTCGGGAGGAGCACGTCAGATACTCAGGCTAATTAGCACAGGTGGTACACAATCTAGGTAATCAGCACTTGGACATAAATACAGCTGTCTTACCTCCATCTAGTTGACGGTTAAGCAGCATTCGGTGGCACCGTTTACCATTACATCACAGACTCAACTTTTCCGTCCAAACAACGAGACCTATGTTGTTGTTTTTTTTTCAATCTGCGGCTCCAGGATCGTCTATTTTTTTTATTCTATTTTTCACCAGACACGGCCGCCGAGCTCCGGGCTTCCTCACGACCGCTGCTCTCTGCTCAAGCAGAGCCACACGCTTTCCTCCGGCGGGGACGCAACAGCAGGCCTTCAACGAGCCTGGGCCACGCCCCAGGTTTTCACCGCAGCAAAGCTTCACTCGCTTCCGCTTCAGCTCCTCAGCCTTCACCGCGGCTCTCCAGCTGCAGCACAAGTATGCTGCCGGGCCTCTAGCTTTAGTTTCAGATGCTAACGCGAGGCGGCTCGTTAGCACGCAACCACCAATGTTGCCAATAATCTAGGGGAAATCTCCAAGGCAGGTATGTGTTGATAAAAAGTCGTTTAAAAGACC
>JAPDDM010000157.1:0-108195 GCA_027474115.1 Schizopygopsis malacanthus
ATAAATCATATGTGCACGTGTTACAGCAATGTGGGTGAGTAGCCGACTGATGTTGCTTTATTGTATTAAAATTCTGGCTTTCTAATGCAAATAGTCTCTGAAAAACTAAAGGAAATGCAAAAAGTGTTGCAACTGTCCCCACTCTCCCTGTAGTTCTGTGTAAATGCATAGATAAACCGCGCTGTCAGCAGGCATTTCATAATTTAGAATGCCAAAAACATTTTAATAATTCTGATATAACATGCCAGTTGAGAAATGCAATAAAATACTATGTTTTGTTTGTTACTTATTTCAATATATATTCAATATCTCAGAGAATATTATCCAGATAATTATTCTTCACTCTTTAGCCTATTAAACAGCTTATAAACCTACTAAAACTGAAGTTTATAATTAAGTTGATATGACTCCTGTCCTTTATTTTCTCAATTTGAAAACATTAGACATTCTTTTGCTTATTGTTAATATCAGTGTTGCTTTTTATAAATAAAATGTTTTTATTGTAATTTGAAGATTAAATTTAACATGAAAGAATGTAAATTTTCAACAGTTTTTTGTTGTTAAGATGACTGAGAGGAGGAAAAACCAAAGTGAAGAATGGACTTACTTCACTCAGTTATTTATTTACTTTATAACAGTAAATACATATCCGTTATGCATATCGGTTATTATCGGGTACATAAACATGCAAATAATTGGTATCGGTTATAAAAAGTCAATATCGGTCGATCACTAGTCAAAATGCCTGTCATGTGGAGTATTCACATAAACACAGTCCGTTATGTGTTAAATTAATGTAAACAGTTGGGTGAAAACCAGGTATATATATTGGGTCCATGCATTCGGTTTTAAAGGGAGAGCAGTCTAATAAATGTGTTGCTGTCTATGTCAAACAATAATAATGATACAAGAAAGGACAGAGAAAATGACCCACTGCTCTTGACTGAATCACTTTTGGATCTTTAAAAATATTTTTTTTTACTAAGAATCAATTTAGTCAAACATAGAAATATGTCAGTATTTATCCTGATTGGGATCAAAATATACTTTTGGTCTAGAAGCCTTAATGGGCATTGATTAGTGATGCTCTCTGGCCACAAATAAATTGGAGCAAAAATTATTGAATATGTCCCGTTATTCTATTTAAAATATCAACTACTAATTAATATAAATATATCAGTAGATTGATTTAGCTCATTTGATCTGTACTCTTGACTGCAATTACTGTAACTCTTTTTGTCATAAACTTTGGTCAGATATCAAAGCCGGACTCCCAAATCTAAATCTTACTCAAATGCAATATGTTTGATGCGTACAAAATAAACTTTTTCGGCCAAATATTTAGTACATCTCTAGTTTTTAATGCCACTGTAACTGGTATTTTGCGCCTCTATATTCTGGTCTTTCCTACTTTGTAGATCATCTATGTTTTAATGTTTTATTTAATTGGTGGTCAAGTGTATATAGCTGAATCCTTAGCCGTCTTCAAGAAAGGGCTAAAAACACATCTCTTCAATATTTATTTTACCCTCTAACTCTAGCACTCTCTATTTAAATTTTATTTTATCTATCTGTCTTTTTATAAAAAAAAAAAAAAACACACTTGACCCTCTATCAATTACATATTTGTTCTCTTAACTGCTGGCTTTTCTTGAAAAACGAACACTAGCTTTCTTTTTTCTATTCTATCTACTTGTTTCTTTAAAAAAAAAGTAGGTTTCTTTTTTCTATATTCTATCTACTCGTTTTTTAATAAGAAAAAAAAGCCTTGCTACATGTACTGCGTTAGGCTAACCAAGGCTTGTTATAGCACTTGCATGTTGTTGCTTTTTTGTTTCTATTGTCCTCATTTGTAAGTCACTTTGGATAAAAGCATCTGCTAAATGTAGTGTGTGTGTGTGACAAGAGATAAAATAAAATAGCCATAACATGTTGTAAGTCATCACATTTTAAGTGAAGAGATGCCATTTGAGACAAGAGTACCTGACATTTTACAACAGTTACTCAGATCTTGAAGCTAAAAGAGCCTCCTTTGTTTTCCCATTACAGCGAGGAGCTCTGTAAAGAAATGGTGGATGGCTTGAGGATAACATTTGACTTTACCCTTCCACTAATCCTACTGTACCCAAGTGAACAAGCTCAGTTTAAAAAGTCAGCTCCTCCAAGTTCTTCCAGCCAATCATTGACAGCGCAACCTGCACCAGTAGGTAAGAGAGTAAACAATGAGTAAACTGTACAAAAGACATAATTTTTTTTTGAAATGCCATAGTGAACTTAGGAAATAATATATTTTTATATTTATTTTTTTATTTTTTTATATGGTTTTCAAATGTTGTGCTAATACTGTATCGGATCATTGATATTACTTATTTATATTATGACATGGGATTGCCATGATTTCAGATCTTCAGTAGCTGATGCAAATGCCTTGAGATGTCAGTTTAATCATGCGTCATGGTATGCTACTAGCTAGTAGCCTACTGTGATACCACTTTTTTCACATGTATTTATAGTGTTTTATACGGTATATCTGCATACATACTCTACATTATCCAGCTTGGTTCTGTTCAGTTTTTATCCAATATGTACAGTCAGGTCAATAATCTTGTTGAAATATTAATTGTCCTTTAAGCTCCAACTGCACAAGCAATCAAACCACAGGCAACAGTGACAAGGAATCTAAACTCCAAACCTAAAGGTGACAGAAATGAGAAAAAAAAACTTTGGGAGAAACCAGGCCCATCTCCTCTGGTCTAAATGAACAAACATAGTGTGATTCATGATAACAATATCACAAGTGTTTTATATTTACATTACATTTAATCATTTAGCAGACACTTTTATCCAAAATGACTTAAAGACAATAGAAGCAATCAAACTCAACAAAAGAGCAATAATATGACAAGTCTCGGCTAGCCAAGGTGTTTTTTTTGTGGATTGATATTATTAAAAAAATTTAATACAGGAGACCAGAATGTGCCATGCCAGAATTAGGTGAAAACATTGGTGGAGTTGTAATCTCTTTGGCAGCTTTAAATAAGGCTGCTTGATTATGGCAAATATCATAATCCTGATTAGGGATGTACCAATACTAAATTTCTCAGCCAATACCAAGAGACGGGGCCCCCTCTATCACTGCAACCACAGAGAGAAGTCTGCTACATTTTGATTGTATCTTGGTGGACCAACGTAAACAAGGTAAGGCTTCTAGGATAACTTATCTGAAGGTAGTTGAGGACTCATTGTACCAAGCCTGGGAAGGACGGGGGCCATTATAAGTTCTGCCCTTTACCCATCTTGAAACTAATTTCTAAGGTTTTGGCCTGTGACTGCCATAAAAATTCTTTAAGATTTCCAGATGTGGCAGCAGTGCCTGAAACAAATATAGATTATAAAGACTCATTGTTATGAAATTCATTCATAACTATTTGAAAACCTAAAAAATTATGAAAACTACAACATTTCCAGTTCACACTTATTAAAATAAATATGTATTCTTTATGACAACCATTTAAACAAATGCAGTTGTTAACACACAAATGAATGCATGACAGTTAAAATCTTCTCCCTTCATGTCTGGAATGTTAAAACAGGTTTTGTGGTGGTGGTTTGGCGAGTGAATAAAGCAAAGGTGAAACTCTACATACAGTATACTATTCTAACTGTATACTATTCTAACATTCTCAGCTCTCTCTTCAAAATACAAACTGCCAAGATCACATTTGTTAAGATTTTTTCAAGTTTGACATCTAATCCAAAACCATTGTCCCACATATCCATCCACAGGATTGGATGCAGTTTTAAATATTCCCTTACATTTGAAGAGAGTAATTTCTAACGTATATAACACTTTAATGTCAATACAAAAATATTAATCTAGACAAAATGAATGCAGAATGGTCAAAGGATTTGAGAGTGGATATATCAGAGGAAACCTGGAACAATGCATTATTGCATTATAGAGTGAATGGAACAACCTCCTGTACTCGTTTAGGTTTAATTCAGTTCAAGGTCCTCCATAGACTTTACTACTGTAAGGCTAGACTTTCCAAGATACAAACAAAGGTAACTGACACATGTGAGCGATGTCGCTCTGCTAAAGCAGATTTGGCTCATATGTTTTGGGCTTGCCCAGACTTTGTTTACTAGACAACTATATTTAAAATGTTGTCTGAGGCATATAGTAAAGATATTAGGCCTAGTTTTGAAATGGCTGTTTTTGGAGTACCTGAACAAGGTACAGTCATGTCCAAAAATTTAATCAAAGAATATTACTTGATTGGAAATCAAGTAGACAACCTTTAGTTTCACTCTGGCTTAGTGATGTGATGCTGTTTTAAAATTTGAGAAAATTAAATATTCTCTTAGAGGATCTACCAAACGTTTTTATTCAGTATGGACTCCTATGATCTCATATTTTGAAAAAGGTGTAACTCTTTCCCCAAACTAAAATTAATAGTGAAATTAACCCTCTGGGGTCTGAGGTGATTTTGGGGCCCTTGAGATGTTGTGACATGCCCTGATATTTGTGCTTATTTCAGCTAATTATAACATACTATTGACCAACATGTATTTTTTTTTGTATTCAGCACAAACTGTGCTACAATATTATGTGACCAAGATGGATGTACATGTTTGCATTTTTTAGGAAAAAAATATTATGCAAGTTTTGGGGAAAAACTGTAGCTGAAATAAGGCCATAAAATCCACACCAAATAGTCCTCAATAAGACTTTTGAGTAATCAGTCTTGTTGGCTAGAATATTTACTTCATAATTATGTGAAAATAATTCTGCTTACTCATTCACAGAAAACAATATATTGATTTTACATTTTTTAAGACATGTTTTGTGATCGAAAGAAGAATTGAGCTGACTTGTCCTGCAAAAATGTAAAACGTTTTGTGTCCGTAAATTGCTCAGTGGAAAGAAAGAGAGAAATAGGAACCTGGTATTTCTGTTCTTTTTTTTCATGTGTCTAATAGACATGAACAAGTTCTTTGAAAAACATCTATGACCTATGAAACATGTCTACTCTGCACTATGGTTTCACTATTAATACACATATATTGCAAAAAGCATCCATATTTGTTCAGGTCCATGTTGATTAGAGTATTAAAAACTTGAAAAGTATTAATTTAAGGTACATTTAGAACAGATAAAAAAGGATATTTTACCTGATAAAGTATAATTTATGAGCTGAGCACTGCTTTGTTTACAGCCGTTACCGGGGAAACCGCTATATTTCTTACATTACAAAAGCACCTCCTACTGGCAGAGAATGAATGTGCATTTTCAATAATCCAGTCTGCAGTTTATGTTCAGACCAATGCGAAAATCCACCCAATCAATACATTTTAAATAATAATAATAATTTAAACTAGGGGTGGGCGATATGACCAAAATCTTATATCATGATATGACAAATTTTATATCACGATAACAATATATATCATGATGTAGTGATTTTTTTTAATTTTAAAAAGGTTTTTATTATATTAAAATCATTGATACCATATCATTTTTCTAATCCTTGTCACCAATGTCAACATTAAACTAATACAAGCCTAAAGAGAGAGAGAACAAAAAACTCAACCTCACTGAAGATAAATAATCAGTCAGTGATGAAATAAGGATAAGAAACTAATTGCAAGCAATAGGGCAAAAAACTACAATAAATAAGAAACACTACATACATTGTGTAAATTAATTAGTCTTCACTGTGTTAATTACATCTATCTATGATAGATATAATTAACACGTGTATCATGTATAGATTCTATGCATATTATAAATATATCATTATTATTTTTATTTTTATTTATTCTCATTAAAGTTATATTGGAACACTTCCCTTTAAGACCGAAGTCCGGATCCAATACACTGTTACATTGCGTTTTCTGTTTCTGCCGTTTACTCTTTCTTAATACCTAAATCGCTGTGTTTGGGGATACTTGCAAAGATGGGGATTCTGACGCTTACAAGTGTGTTTATGTAATTGTTCAAAGGCAGCAAAAAATAAAAAAAACTCCTCACACAAAAAGAGATGGCGCACGCACTCTGTTGTTTGATTTTCAACGGATTAAAATCAGTTGTTTTAAAACTGCAGTGCTTAAAAACGCGTGCTCATGCTACATATGTAGTCCCTCGTTTAGGAACGAGCTCCTCATTTTGTCCTGGCTGGTCGTTCTGTCTCCCCGTCACACGGCGTATAAAAATCACAGTCACTCAAATAATGAAAAGGTATTACCATAAACAATGTATTTTGCGACACCACAATATAAACGATAGAACATAATATGAAACCATAGACTTTTTATTTCGTCCATCCGATATATATCATCATATCGCACAGCCCTAATTTAAACTTCTGACTCATCCCTTTTCTTAAAAAAATGCTTTAAAGGTTCAATTGTTTTTTATTTAAAACTTGTATCTCCATGGTAAATCAATTGCTATTTCGTGGTCTACAACATGAAATAATAAAAGTGTCTGCTAATTCAGTGGTTCTCAAACTTTTTTGGCTTAAGTACCCCTTTAAAAAAGAAATCAAGCCAAGTACCCCTTGACCACACAACGCTTTGCTTTAAAATACAGTGAAATGATAGGGAGCCCAGAGGCTGGAGAACCAATGTATTAGCCAACAGGTGCACATTTGAGTCCTGAATAAGAATAACAGTTAGACAGTTATTTTATCCGATGCCCCTTGAGCAGGTTTATTTCTTATAAACATTTCTGTATGTAGCTTTACGCAACTATGTAAATCTATTTAGTATTAGGCATAACAGTTAAAGGTAAATCAGTGTTTTTCAGTTTAATAAATTGATTGTGATCATTTAAAAAAAAAAAAAAAAGAAAAAAAAAAAAGTTAAATGTGTTTCAACTAAGTTTCAGTAAGTACAAGTCTAGTATGCCCATTTGTGTCAATTTATCAGTGATCCTTTCAATGGGATACATGGGCCTGTCCTTCTCTTAAGATCTTTGACATTCTTGGTGGCAGGGAAGCTACAGCTGTTATCAGACTATTTTCGAGGTAAAGTCTGTTTCTTTGTTTAGTTTTTATCTGGGTCATTGCTGAAAATGAGGTTTCACAGATGTAGGTAGAGCCAAATCGGAGTAGGTGTTCCAAAGCCCCTTTCCCTAGCTCAGGATGCTCTCTCCTCACACACACCCAAAACTCTGTCAGGCAACAGTTTGCAAAAGTAGTCTGCAACCCACAGTCTGTGGATAAGTCTAATAGCTCCTCCCTCAGGTGAACAGGTAGCGTGCCACGGTTGCTTTGGGAAAGTGTAAATGGGTTTCTAAAAAAAAATATATATATATATATTTTTTTTCTATATCTTCACTTTACCTTTCTCTCTTTCCCTTGCTAGCTTGTATTTATTTGAACAATGCCTAAGACTTGGTGTTAGGGGCACTTCTTCTAGATTTGCCTCTTCAAGATTAATCGCTTTATGTATTCCCCAATTGTAAGTCGCTTTGGATAAAAGCGTCTGCTAAATGACTAAATGTAAATGTAACCCAATCCAGTTGCTCAGACTTCTCTCTTACTTCAGGGAAGTATGATTTGAAACTAGAAACCACATTAGCTAAGTGTCCATCCAGAAAGGTATTTACAGTGTCTCTCCATATTCTCACTTACGACAAAGCTGTCAAACTGAGGAAAACAGCTAAAATCGCTCTCTGCACACAGTCTCTTCCACAGCTCTGCTTTCTTGAGAAAACTACCAACTCGGTCATAAAGTTTTTAAATCGTAGTGTCCCTGCCTTGAAGACTGAGATTCAACTCGTTCAGTTTAGTAAAAATATCTGCTAGATACGCTAGTTTTGCAATCCAATTATTGTCCTCAAACAAAGTGGCAAGAAGGGGACGCATTGTCTGACAAAATGCAACACGCCTCATTTCGCAGCTCAAACAGCCTATTCAGTACTTTGCCTCTCGAAAGCCAGCAGACTTCGGTGTGTAAAAGGAGTTCGGTGTTTTCAGATCCCATGCCATCACATAATCTCCGAAACAGACGTGCGACGTGGTCGCGACTTTATGAAGTTTATTGCCTTGACAGCATCATTCAAAACGGAATTAAGCTCTGGGCTCATCTTCTTTGATGCCAGGGCTTCTCTGTGTATTACACAGTGTGTCCACAGGGTGTCAGGATTCTTCTGCCGAATGTGCGCGATGAGGCCTTTGATGCGACCCGTCATTGATGCTGCTGCGTCAGTGCACACACTTGTACAGGATTTCCAGCTGATTATATGTTCTGAGAAAAATAATTAACAATGTTGAAAATATCCTCTCCAGTTGTTCTCCCCTCCAGTGTTTTGCAAAAAAGTATGTGTTCGCGAATGTCGCTGGTATCCACATATCTCGCAAAAGCAACCAACTGCGCCTGTCCACTGACATCAACCGATTCATCCAATTGAAGTGAAAAGGATTCACCAGCCCTGAGTTTATCCACCAGTTGCTTAACTATATCAGTCCCCATCTTTTCCATTCTACGCGAAACGGTGTCATTTGACAGCGGTACAGTTTTGAACTTGTCTGCTGCTGTTTTATCCACCAAAGTCTCAGCGAGCACAGCTGCAGCAGGAATGATCAGTTCCTCAGCCAGGCTAAATGGCTTTTTAGCTTTCGCGAAAAGTAAAGACAGCATACGAGGCTCCGAGTGCTTTTGCTGATGCACTTGTGGCTTTTTTCATGCTCTCTTGGCATGATGTAAATTCGTGACATTTTCTTCTGAAAAACTCCAGTGAGTTACCGACCTGATATGGGTGTTTTGTCCGGAGATGACGTTGAAGATGAGCTGGCTTCATTGCGCTGTTAGCCAACAACTCACCGCATAAAAAGCACAGTGCTGAGGGAGGGTTATGTGAAGTAGATGTAAATCCCCCTATGTATTCATCAGGAAACTGGCGATATTTTTGAGGCTCTGTTTTTTTTTTTAGCATGTTCATCTTCTGTCGGAGGAGCTTGTCCTCTTTTAACAAGCCACCTGTCCATTTTATTGCAACCTCTCCTACATTATTTTGCGCGCAAACACTGCTCCTGATTCCAGATCTGGGCCTCAATAAATAACTAATACATTTAAATGCATTTTAAATGTATGAATTTATTTGTAATGCATCTTTGTGTAGTCCTAATTTCATATAAAAATACAATAATCTCTTTTCATGATTTATTCCTAAATGTCAGTTTCCACTTTCTCTCACGTACCCCCTGCAGTACCCCCAAGTGCCGCTAGGGGTACGCGTACCCCCATTTTAGAACCACTGTGCTAAATGAATAGATGTAAATGAAATAATCCCTTTATAACATGTACATTAAAAATATAGAAACATTGGACACAACTAGGGGGCACCATTGTGCAGCAGCAAGCATCACAACAGCAAAAAAAAAAACCTCAAGGTTGATCTAGGTAAATGTGTGCAAATGTATAGGGCCCCATTCCTATATTTGCCTGGGGCCCCCAATTTACTAAATCCGCCCCTGCCTGGCAGTTCTCTCACAAGTGGTTCCACTGCTGCCAGCATGAAGTCGGAGTTTGACTCAATTGGCTATATAACACTTTTAATTTTCAGGAAATTACTTGTCTTTAAAAGTTTTGATTCAATGTACTTACCTGTTGATCAAGAATAACCTTAAACCTATAATTGTTATTATTTAATTTAGTAACTTTTGTGAGGGTATACTCATTTTTGCAACACCACATTTTAGCACTTTGATAAGAAAATCTTATTTTGCTGAATAATTTTGACATTCTTCTTTGGTAATTGATGAAGCAGGCTTGTTGGAGCAGTAAGTTATTAAGTTATAAAAATTTGTTTAAGTATATGTATTGTTTATGTACAGTGGGTACGGAAAGTATTCAGACCCCCTTACATTTTTCACTCTTTGTTATATTGAAACACTGAAAGTTGTAGAAAGTCAACCATAACTGCAGCCCTCCACCAGTCGGGCTTTATGGCAGAGTGGCCCGACGGAAGCCTCTCCTCAGTGCAAGACACATGAAAGCCCGCATGGAGTTTGCTAAAAAACACCTGAAGGACTCCAAGATGGTGACAAATAAGATTCTCTGGTCTGATGAGACCAAGATAGAACTTTTTGGCCTTAATTCTAAGCGGTATGTGTGGAGAAAACCAGGCACTGCTCATCACCTGTCCAATACAGTCCCGACAGTGAAGCATGGTGGTGGCAGCATCATGCTGTGGGGGTGTTTTTCAGTTAACAATTAACATGTGTATCATGTATAGATTCTATACATATTATAAATATATCATTATTTTTTATTTATTTATTCTCATTAAAGTTACAAAAGTGATTTAGTCAAGAGCAGTGAGAGATTTTCTAACAGTGTGCTATGATTAACATGAATGGCAGACAGAACGAAGCTTCCCCTTTAAGACCGAAGTCCGGATCCAATATAGCTAAGTTACCCTTACATATGCGTTTTTTCTTTCTGACGTTTACTCTTTCTTAACCTTAAGACCGCTGTGTTTATGAGGATACTTGCAAAGATGGGGATTCTGACGCATATAAGTGTGTTATATAAATGTAATTTTTCAAAGTCGGCAAAAAAGAAAAAGAGACGGCGCACGCATATAGGTCTGTTGTTTGAGTTTCAATTTGAGTTTTTAATAATTAATAATAGTTATGTTAACATTCAGAGACGTAATGGTTTTTATACTGTACAAACTGTATTTTCTATTCCCTTACCCTACCCTTAAACCTACACAAAACTTTATTTAAAAAATTTAGATTTTCAAAATCTTAACCAAAAACGTAAAAAAAGAATGCCCCTACAAGGTCAAAATTTACTGGTATTACTTTCCTTGTGGGGACATTTGGTCCCCATAAAATAGGGAATGTCAGGTACACACACGCACTGTCCCTTTCAGTCAGGACGTTTACATGCATGTATGTGGGAAATTAAGGTACTACTACTCTGTACTGCAGAAACTAAAGATATAATAGTGATGATGTTGTATGTTTTTTTTATTTAAGTTATTGAATCAATTAAGCTGTTTGAAATCCCAGTTAACATTGTTCATAATTTTCACTTTTATTAAAGGACTTTCAGAGAACGCTCCCCCAGTCCTGGCCAGAATCCCTCTACTCCCCAGTCCACAGACAGCCAACCAGCTCTGGGTGAATCCTCCAGTGTCCCCGTCATCATGGCAACCCCACCTAAGCGCAGACGCTGTGCCTACCTGGATTCCGATTCCACCCAATCTTTGCGTCGCTCAACACGCAATACATCTGGAGGGGATCGAGCAGCAGAGCCTGGGGGTGGAGGCAGCAGCAATGCTTCTCCTCAATCAACGCGAAGGCCAGCTGAGGTGCAGGCACCACTACCAAAGTTCTTCCTCAACCTAGAGAAGAGTGAGTCACACTTTCTGTTAGGGCTGCAACAAACGATTATTTTGATAATCGATTAATCTAACGATTATTAGAACGATTAATCGATTAATCATCGATTATCCCAATGACTAATCAGTAGGTTTTGAATGATTATTCAGCTTTTGCAACTAGTTAAAACATGGAGTTATACATATTCTAAGTAATAAATAAAAAAAGAAAATCACTTCAGTTTTGAAATAGTTTTAATGAACTTTGAACCAACTGAACAGGTTACTCTCTTTAAGTTTTCTGATTCTGTCCAACTCAAATCACACAAATACTCTCCAAGCATTGTTTAACTTTTTGTTTCCTTTCAATATAAAAATAAATAAATAAGCTACAATACAGACAAAAAAAAATGTTTAAATGTAAACAAATCTCTTGACAGCAGCATTTCTATGACAACAGTTCAGTTTAACAAAAAACACTGTCTTTTTTTGGATTGTCAAATAAGTGCTGAGTTAAAGTGAAGAAAGGTCAGCATGTCAACGTGTTCACGTGACAAGCTTGCTCTTTTTGTGAGCAAATGTTTCCTGCAGCAGAGAAGATCCGTTCTGCTGGAGTGGATGAGGCAGGAATGCATAGAAAAGAAGCAGAGAGACATTCTCATAAGTAACTGACATGATATCATTCTTCCTAACATCTCCTTTTGTAAGTTGTCATGAATATGGAACAAAATAAAGGCAAGTGATAAGTCTTCATTTAACGTACCTCTCTTATAATCACTTTCCTCTTATGTAATACCTAATAGTGTTATAATAATCAAAACAGTCCTGACTCCTAAGCTCGATCAAGCTTTATTCTTTGCAAAACAAATAATATTACTGTAATTATATTATTATTGTTGTTATTATCATTACTATTATTATTGCATTCTCTAATAAAAAGATTTACTGCTAGTTAGTTAGCTGTAGATGGAGAACACTCACCTCTCTCCTGCTCTTGCTCCTGCTCCGGGATGTTTCCTCTTTAAATGCTCCAGCATGCAGGTTGTGCTGCCGTGAAAGGCAAGTTCCGCCTTGCATGTATTGCACACAACCGCATTTTTTGTTTGAAGTTTTGTGAAACTTTCCCACACCTTACTTGTTCGAACTCTTTTGCACTCCATCATAATTCGCGCTGTGTGTCCTTCTACTGCATTCAGGAGGGCTGCATACACTCTAGCGCTACAGCGCCGTAGCGGTCAAATTGTGATATTGCAGGCCCTTACATTAGGTCACGTGATCAAACGATTACTCGACAACAAGAATATTTGTCGTCAATTTTTTATTGTCGACGTTGTCGACAATGTCGACTAATCGTTTCAGCCCTACTTTCTGTGTTCTGATTTATTTCTTAAAAACAGCCGGAGACTCGCCGCACCTTCAAAACAATCAAACCGAGCTGCGTAGACCAAAACAGTTTCTCAAGTCAAGTTACCTTTATTTATACAGCGATTTTAACAATACAGATTGTCAAAGCAACTTCACAATATCAAATTAGCAAAATAGTGTGTCAATAATGTAAAATGACAAGATTAAACACTATTATTGTAACACTAAAATTGTATATACAATTTTCAGTTAAAGGCATTTCATTATTGATTTTGGTGATGTCATTGTCCAGCTCAGTTCAGTTTAAATAGTATCTGTGCAATCAAGTCAACAATATCGCTGGAAATGAAGTGTCCCCAACTGAGCAAGCCAGAAGTGGCAATGAACCAGAACTCCATCAGTGACAGAATGGAGAAAAAAAAACCTTGGGAGAAACCAGGCTCAGTCGGGGGCCAGTTCTCCTCTGACCAGACGAAACAGCAGTTCAATTCCAACTGCAGCAAAGTCAGATTGTGTAGAGGACTCATCTGGTTCCCGTGGTCTTGTCCTGATGGCTGTCTAGGTGATGAGGTCTTCACTGGGGATCTGTCTCTGGTGCTCTTCTAGGTGTCCTGGTCGCTGACGTTCAGGGCTGTAGAGGTCGTCTCTAGGTGCTGATTCACCATCTGATCTGGATACGGACTGGATCGGGTGGCTATGGTGACCTCGGAATAAGAAAGAAACAGACTAATATTAGCATAGAGGCCATTTTTCTTACGATGTAACAAGTACATTGGGTGTTATGGGAAGTGTTCCCGGTTTCGGTTGACCTAATTTATGTAGCCTAACAATCCTTTAATGGGTTTGAATATTAGAAGCATATTAGTGTTATGTGTACGCCAGGTTAAAGAAATATGTCTTTAATCTAGATTTAAACTGACAGGGTGTGTCTGCCTCCCGAACAGTGTTAGGTAGATTGTTCCAGAGTTTGGGCGCTAAATAGGAAAAGGATCTGCTGCCCGTAATTTATTTTGGTATTCTAGGTATTATCAAATGGACAGAGTTTTGAGGCCAATGATAACACAAACAAAATTAGTACTGTATCAAATTTTGAGCTAGGTAACGCGATCTTTGGCAAATAGTTTAAAACTTGAAAATCACACATCACAAGACACCATTCTTTCTAAATGAAACAGAGGTTTATTTGCTAATCGTTATTCTACACTACATGGACTAAACATAATAAAACACATACACACACACATACGCACACACACACAGGACAGGAGTTTTGCTGTTAGAAGAAAGTTTAAGTCTAGCACTCTTAACTTTACCAGAGGTAGATCACAAGCAGATTCGCTATCTTTACTGCACACGGATCAATTCACCGATGGTCGATGGATACCTCCAGGGCTGCTGGTTGCATCATTGCGTGATGTCACTGGGAAACCCCTCTCGTGATTGGCGGTTGCCTGGTTCTTTTGTGATGTGATGACGCTCTTAGGACGTTTGGTTAGAGTTCTTATGGCTTCAGGTGTTATAGTTCTTCAGTGAGAAGTTTGACAAAGTCTTTGAGTTCTTTAGATGGTCAGCCTGATACTAAGACAGTGACCGCTTCACGATCAGTGAAGACACCAAAGTTTTGAGCAAGTCAGCGAGCGAGCTAATGAACAAAGCTTTTGTGTCCATTTTAAATTAACTGATTTCAGTACGCCCACTAGAGGCTTCTCCCAATCAGATTGTTCTTGTGGGACGGAGCCGCAAAGCAAGCACGGCTTCTTTCCATGCCTGCTTAGTTATTTTACCTCTAATAACTTATAAAAGTATTCATCATTCGTACGATGCTGAGGAATCGACATAGTTCACACCAAATTGTTCCATCTAAGTTGTCGATCAAGGAACTTAATTCGCGTAGCATGTCGGTCATGATTTGGTGGGTTTCCTCGACCGGTTGACAACGGTTCTCACAGCGTGTTATGACGACTTTATTGAAGGGAGTCAATCTCAATTTCGGGACCTGGATTCAAGGATTGGTTAAGGGAGTTCCCTGATGAGGGGACTAGATGGGAAAGGAGATTATAGTGAGGGGAAAAAGGAAAAACACAAAGTGAAACAAAAAAAAATAATCAAAAAACAACAAAGAGACACAAGGACACCGAATGAGGTGAGGCAGCAAATGAGTGTCACATGTGTGGAGTAACTCCTCTCTAATAGAAGTTGGTCCTAGCAGTGCAGCAGAGGAGAGAGTAAATGTTGTGTCTAAGCAAGGTCGCTATATGTTTTCCTAGAACGACAGAAATTGTTTGTGTGGTATAGAGCATATGATTGTCGTTCTGTGTCAGTGGGTTTGATCTTCCCCCTTTTTCTGTCGGCTGGAGCCCTGGTGCTTCTTTATCTGGTTTTGATGGACTTTTACAGAGTATAATTTTGGAAATGATTTCTATAATCAGAATATGATACATTTGACAAAGTATTGATTGGAAGTAACATTTCAAGCTAGAATTTAACACTCCTACATACAAAACATGAATATTTCGTATTAAAAAGACATACACAATGAGTGATTAGGACATGAGTCAAAAGTGTGGGTTACATACATAATATGGAGTTATGCATATAAATGATTAAGTCATTTTAAGATGATTTTAGGTGCATCTACAACTTTTCTGTGCCATTCTGTGGATGTGAGAATGTATTCTGAGGAACAAAGGTCAAAAAGGGTTTAGAACAGGGGTGTCAAACTCAGTTCCTGGAGGGCCGCAGCCCTGCAGAGTTTAGTTTCAACCCTGCTCCAACACATATACCATGTATCCTGGCCAAAACTGTTGATTAGTTGATTCAGAAGATTTTCTTGCAAGAAGAAGGTCTAGTCATAAGTAATTCTTGCTGCCTGCAGAGTGCGTTGACCCTAACCTTCTGCTGGCTGAGAATGAATTTGCATTATAAATCAGCCCATCTGCTGCTTTCATTCAGACCAATTCAAAAATTGGCCAAAGTTTTTACACAACAAATACGCACAGCAGAGTTGTAAATGTGAACCGGTATATATGGGGGAAGTGCCACCACACGTAGGGTCTCATTCATGAAACACGAGCAGAAATTTTTTTTTTGTAAGTTATTTGTAAAGGTATTCTGACCTAAAGGTATTTTAACTTTTAAATTCATAAATAAGTTTGTTTATTTTTTTAGTCATTTAGCAGACGCTTTTATCCAAAGCGACTTACAAATGAGGACATTATAGAAGCAATCAAAACCAACAAAAGAGCAACAACATGCAAGTGCTTTTACAAGTCCTGGTTAGCCTAATGCAGTACACGTAGGAAGATTTTCTTTCTTTTTTTCGAATACGAGTATGTAAAATATAGAAAAATTTAACTTTGTTAGTTTTACAAGAAAAGCAAGCAGTTAGAAAATTTGTTAGAAATTAAAGTTAGAGAGTTTGTATATTCAAAATGTTAGTACGAAATAAATGTACACCTGTTCCCTACCATGTGTAAATTGTGCGTAAAACGCTCTGTGTTCTTTTTAGCAAACTGATGACACTGAATTTTGATGCACTGCCATAACAAAATTACAAGTTTGTTTTCCCTTGCTCTTTCATGAATGAGGCCCGTAGAGTGTAAGTCTGGGAAAGACAAGGGGAAACCTGCTTTTTTTTCGAGCTGATCCTTCACGGTTTGTCTGATTTTAACAAAAATTGGCTCAGCTCTTCTTCAGACCATGCTGGCAAAAATATATGGAATGCAAGTTGATTAGTCAAAAGCATTCTCGAATAACACGTGAACGTATTTGATGTAGAGCATGCAAAAATGGATGTGAGGCTATATTTCCACAACGTTTTGGCGTATTGAGACCAAACTTGGTTTGTTACAATAACCATTACGTGAAGCTGCCTGCACAGTTTCGGCGCAGAGCCATCTATTGGTCAGGAGATATGAAAAAATGGCTATTTTTGCTTATACCTTCTGAGTGGTTTGACCAAATCACAAAACTGGTCTCTTTAGATTTAGTGCAGCATACCCAATTTTCCCCATGTCAGCCATTTTGTATTTTCTCACAAAATACTATATTTTATAACCAACTATTGGTCAAAAGTTATAAGCCATGAAAGCATATTGCTACTGGTTGTATTTGTGAATTTTCAGCCATTTTGACAAAATTCTTAAAATGCCTTAAATTGCTCATTACTACAGTTGATCTGATGCTTGCTGCCTTGCTTGCTTCTGTAGTGCTTGACTCCTTAATTGCTGCTTGCAGCTATATATTTGTATTTTATTATTGCAAAGTGAGACCATTGAAAAGCGTAATCTGTAGCTCAAACTCTGTACCTCTGGTCAGGTTATTTTTCTCTGTTGTGCAGTTGAATGTGAGCACCTTTTCCCAATTTCATATTTCTCAATTTCTTCATTTTTTCAGAACCGATCCTATACCGCAAAATCTGAGGATCAGCCGATACCGATCCAATCCGATACCAGCGCATTTTTTTTTATTTATTTCTTTTTTATGTATTTTAAGTATAGAATTTCTATACTTCTCTGTGTTGACCCGATCGTCACTCTTTTGTGTGTTAAACGCAATCTATTACAGTGTCTCTCAACTGGTCGGTCAAAAGTCCTGGGTATGCTGCTCAAAAGTGGGTTGCGAGACCATTCTGAGAGTGTCGCGGATTGTTTACAGCCAAAGAAACGACATCAACAAAAAACTTTGTCAACATGATGCCAAGACACTGAAGATGCTAAATTGCGATAGGCTTGTGGATAGCTTGAACGGAGTTGAAATAGTGATTTATTAAATTAAGAGTAAAAAATCATTAAGTTTGATATATTCCTTCCCTCTCACTGATAGGATAAGGCATATTTTAAGTCTGACCCTTTACTTCTCAGTTCAATTAATTAGAATAAGAAACAAATACATGAAATAGGCTATTATGTACTTTAATGGTAATATATTTTATATAATTATTTTACAAGTGCTTATAGATTATTAAAATATAAAAAACAAATGGTTACAGATCCGAAAATGAGTTGGTAACAATTTACAATCAATTATCTTAGGTTGACATTAGTTAATGAATTAACTAACAATGAACAATATATTTTTAGAGCATTTATTATTCTTTTTAATGTTATTTAGTAAAAATAGTCATGTTCGTATTAATTCACAGTACGTAAACTACATAAACTAAGTATGAACAATATATTTTTACTTTATTTATTTGTGTTACTAAAAATGTATCATGTTAGTTCATGGAAAAGTAAATTGTTAAAAAATGCTTATAAATCATTAAAAGGTTTGGTACCACTATAATAATAGGCTAGTGACAATGCCCTAGAATTTTTGAGATACCCCTACCGGATGTAGAACTAAAACCAACAATGTTTTTCCTCATCTCTAAGGTCTCCCATATATGAAATGGATTCTTGGCTCAAAATATTTTACTGCTAAGATTGTTAAATTAACAGCTATTGTTATACACCCCAAAACCAAAAAAGGACTAAAATATAGCCTGTCCGTATGGGAGTTAAGGCATATAAACTAGTGCAGATCAATCACACAAGCTCTGAGAGCTTTGAAACTTGACATGTTTGTAGTCAGGAAGTTGCTTTACCTAATAGAAAAGACTGGATGTGAATATCTTGATGTATGGAATAAATAGAGACATATAAACACATACCAACAATAATCAGACATACACAAATTGAATATCTATGCAGAATGTTTTCATTTACTTTGTGGTTGCTTTGCCAGTGATTATCATAGAAACATATATGGAAAGGTGGGGTTGTGCTGAATCCTGCAATACCAAATATGTAAATATAACATGACAAATCAGAGTGTTCTGTCACTCAATGTATGAGGTGTCTAAAATGAAAGAAAACGGTACACTGACATAATAGTCTCATTTAAGGTTTATGATACATTTAATTATAATACATTTCATAAGGCACAGTATACTATACAATTCATATGAAACACAGATCAAATTGAATCATGTTAACATTGGAATGGAACACATTTATTAAAATATGTATATCCACTTGAATTTTGTTTTGGTCAAGTCATTACTGAATAATAGAAGATAATATTGTTAGCTTTTTTTTCTGTCCTGGCCAGCAGTGGGCAGTAGAGCCTAAACTGCTTACTTCACCCCATTGGTGTGATCTCTGATTAGATAAGAATAAGATATTAGTGTTAGGCTAATGGTTGGATCCAGCTGTAGCCAGCTACTTGATTGTCTTTATTGATATCTTCCTAACCAGACAGGTAAATAATTACAAATATTATGTCATATGAAAAGGTTGACCTAGCCTAATACAAGTAGCTAAATAGCTAGTTGTAGAAACTACTTAGCCTAGCTAAGAAATTACTTAGCCCTCTGACTAATGTTGCATGTGTAATTCAACTTGATTTGCATTTCAATAAAAATTCTGAAATGTATATAATTTTTCCTTTTCACTAGTCTCTTGAATTATGGAGAATGTCTTACAGACATTGGATCCAAAGCTTTGTATAATTTGTGGGAAACATTTTGAAAAGGGCAAGAAAAAAGATCCCTATGTCCAAAACCCCACAGTAGAAGGCCTCCAACGCATACTTACCCTTGCTCAGCAGAGAGATGATGATGTCCGTAAAACTCTGGCTCCATATACAGATGACATACTTTCCTCCAAAATCAAAGTTTCATATCATGTATCATGTAGAGCGAATTACTGCAGTAATACAAAAATCAGTGAGCAGCAGCAAGTTTCAAATGTTGAGAGTGAGAGCACATCTGCACCAAGAAGGCTGAGTAGGGCTGATACAACATCATTTAAAATACGGAGAGATTGTTTCATTTGTGGGAAGGCCAGCTCTAGGCCAGAACCTCTGACAGCCATTTCGACTGGTACAGGCGCAAGTACCAGAGACAAGGTCCTTCGGGCAGCTTCTGAAAGGCTTGATGAAGAAGTACATCTTCTAATTCTTTCATGCCCAGATCTCTTTGCATATGATGCCAAATACCATAAAATGTGCCTTGCACACTTCATCTCTGAACGAAATATAGCCTTCACGTCAGACACTGCTTGTTCAGTAGCCAGTGTACTCTACCTGCCCTTCATAAGAGAATCACCCTCAGAATTGTCCACCATCTACACATCTATGATACGACTTGTACAGCTTGCTGCAGAACTGGGACAGCACCATATCCTTGTGACAGCAGACCTTGCTATTTATAGTAAAGCACAACAGATTTTGTGGAGCAAACCATTGCCCTTACAAGGAAAGATCACAATGAGATTGGGAGGTATGCATATCACGATGGCTTACCTAGCAAGCATCGGAAAGCTCTATGGCGATGGTGGACTCTTTGACATACTAACTGAGTCAGATGTGTATGCAGAGGGAACAGCTCGACAGTTGCTTCAAGGGAAACAGCTGGCAAGAGGAGTAAGAAGCATAAAGCTAGCATCTGAGGCTCTGTTCAGGCTCTTCTGGCAATCCATGCAATCATGGCTTGAAAAACAAGGCCTATGTGCAATGACTGAAGCACACGAGCAAATCCTACGAGATGTACAGCATGCATTTCATGGTAATGACAAGGCCACTGCTCAACAGCTCATCAGTGAGGTGGAGACTGAACTTCCTGAGATCCAGAAGATAATCCAGATGTTCATAAATGAGGGAGTTAAGCAATCAGCAACCTTTGGATACTGGTTAATGTTCCTCAATGGTGCTGATCTATTGCTAAGGATTCTTCGTTTGGAGCGTGAAGCTGACTTTCAACTTCACCTGAATTGCATGTGTGAAGTGATGCCTTGGTTGAGGGCTGCTGGCAGGACCAATTATGGCAAGTACATGCCAGTCTATGTTGCAGAAATGAAAGCACTTGAACATGAACAACCAGAAGCATACACATTCATGCAGCAAGGTGGGTTTGTTGTTCGCCGGTCTGAGCATCGAAGCTTCAACTGTGTGGCTACTGATCAGGCACTGGAGCAAACCATTAATCAAGAAGGCAAGAGTCAGGGTGGAGTTGTTGGCTTCACATTACGAAAAGGAGCTCTCACAAGATGGTTGATGACAAGACATGTGACGACAGTATATGTGGATGCCATGAAAGAGCTTTGTGACACTGATGATCAGAGCCCGAAAGCACACAAGGAGCATGGAGCATCCAGAATGGACAGAGACGAAAGACACATACAGAAGATAATGGAAGCTGTCGAGCAGAGGCAGAATCCCTTTGATCTTGATAGCATTCCTGAGGAACTAATCAACATTGCAAGTGGTCAGGTTTCATCTGAGAAAGTTGCAAAAGACCTCTCAAGCTTCCTCCAAGAAGGTGCGAAGCAGAATGCCATCTTTATTGAACAACGTCTGGCAAAATCAAAAAGAACAAAGAGCTTCTGGGAGCCAGAGAAAAGAAACCAGTGTGCAACCTTCAAGGACATGAAAACATCAGTTGGAGTCAGCAAATCTAGAGAGGTTCACATGGATTCAGACGTGCTCTTTCGAAGATTACTGGCTGTCTCCAAGCAAAGAGAGGTGTCCATGGAGACTGTGATGTCTCACGAACTCGCAGCTGTCCCACCCTCTTTGTTTTATGATGATGGAAGCATGAGGAAGACAACAAAAGCTGACCTGGCCAAGAAACTCGAGGCTGTTGTTGAAGAGACACAGCAGCTGCCAAATGTTAAAGAACCATCAGCATATATCATTGATGGAATGGCTCTTCTACAGAGTCTCAATGATTTAGCCTTTCAAACGTTCAATGACCTGGGTGAGTGTGTCTGGAAAAAGATCACAACTTTAATGGGAAAGGAAGTTAACAGCTGTGTCGTTATAGTGTTTGATAGATATGACCACCAACACTCAGTCAAAGATCTTGAAAGACAAAGAAGCGGCACCATTCACACCAGCAGACGAACACATATCATCACAGGACAAACAAGTGTTCCAAACTACAGAAAATTCCTCAGGATCAGTGGAAACAAGGCTGCTCTATGTAGCTTTGTCAGCACCTACATCGCCAGTACTGGGCCAACGAGAATTTCTTCAGGGAACACTGTCATCTTGGCAGGTGGCTTTGAAAATGGTCAGGAGGTTAAGAGGGTTAGCAAGTCAGGCATTGGCTGCTTGGAAGATCTTTACAGTGACCAGGAGGAGGCTGACACGAGGCTGGTGTTACATGCAATACATCTTGCACAGTCACATTCTCGTCTAATTGTCAAATGTGATGATACAGATGTACTATGATCCAAGATGGCGCCGAGAATGGCCGCCGTGTTGCAAGCTCCGGGAAAACTTTGCAGTTTTTCGTATGTTTTATTAGTTTTTTTGTTGTTTTACGTGTTAGATGTTGTTAGTATAACTGTCTACGATAGAGACACGCTTTTGAACATTGGTTCCTCCGTCGTGCAACGCAAACCGGACTTTGAGTTCTTGAATGCCGGTGGATTGTTCACAGACACGGCATCTGAGCCCTTTGTCTGGGTCGTGCAATCAAGGAAACGCCGCCGACGCCGAAAAAGAGGAAAAAGAGCTGCCGTTCTCGTCAGACTGAGACGCCGTGCTTTCCGACCTCCTCTCCCAACAATTTTTCTGGCTAACGTTCAGTCACTGGATAACAAACTCTGTGAACTGCGGGCGCGCATCTCATACCAACAAGAAACAAGGGACTGCTGTGTTATTTGCCTCACAGAAACCTGGATGTCTGCTATGGTTCCAGACTCAGCCATCGAGCTCACGGGCTTCTCCGTGCACCGCTCGGATAGAGCAAAGGAGCTCACAGGGAAAAGCAGAGGTGGAGGTGTTTGTTTCTATATCAACAACTCATGGTGTAATGAAAGGAACATACACTCTATTAAATCCTTCTGCTCCCCTGATCTGGAATTTCATACGCTTCTGTGTCGACCATTCTGGCTACCGAGGGAATTTACAGCAATCATAATCACGGCTGTTTACATTCATCCTCAAGCCAATACAGACCAGGGACTCATGGAACTGTACGGGAATATAAGTGAGCAGGAAACCGTGCACCCAGATGTAGCTTTTATTATCACGGGGGACTTTAATAAAGCCAACTTCAGAACAATAGCTCCAACATACTTTCAACACATCACCATCAACACGCGTGGGGATCGTATACTGGACCATTGTTACACTTCTTTCCGGGACGCATACAAGTCCCTCCCCAGCCCACCTTTCGGCAAATCGGATCACTCTTCCATTCTGCTCCTGCCTGCTTATAGGCAGAAACTGAAATGTGAAGCACCCGCCCTCAGGACAGTCCAATGCTGGTCGGACCAATCGGACGCTATACTACAGGACTGTTTTGATCACGTGGACTGGGACATGTTCCGGGCAGCGTCTGATGACGACATAGAGGCGTATTCAGATACGGTCACGTGTTTCATCAGGAAGTGTATAGAGGACGTTGTACCGACAAAAACAATCCGTATCTACCCCAACCAAAAACTGTGGATTAACAGCGATGTTCGATCAGCCTTGTCAGCGCGGACATCTGCCTTTAAATCCGGAAACACTGACGATCAGAAACAAGCCAGTTACGATCTCAGGAGATCCATCAAAGTAGCCAAATGACAATACAAAAACAAAGTTGAAGAACATTTCAACAACAACAACCCAAGAAGCATGTGGCAGGGCATCAACAACATCACAGGCTTTAAAGGGAATAAACCAGCTACTGTGAACATTGCCGCCTCTCTACCGGACGAGCTCAACAACTTTTATGCTCGTTTCGAGGCTGATAACACCGCCCACACAGAGAGCGCTGCCGCGGCTGCTGCAGAAGAGGTCAGTCCACTCACGCTTTCTGTCGCGGATGTAACCCGATCCTTCAAACGGGTGAACATCTGTAAAGCTGTGGGACCTGATGGTATACCAGGCCGTGTGCTCAAAGCATGCGCTTTCCAGCTACCCAGGGTTTTTACAGACATTTTCAATCTGTCCGTCTCTCTGTCTGTGGTTCCCTCATGCTTCAAAAAATCCACCATTGTGCCCATAACAAAGAAAAATAAAATCACATGCTTGAATGACTGGAGTCCCGTTGCTCTGACACCCATCTTCAGCAAGTGTTTTGAGAAGCTCGTCAGAGAACACATCTGCTCTGTGCTGCCTGCTTCACTGGACCCACTACAATTTGCATACCGCAGTAACCGTTCCACAGACGATGCTATTGCCTTCACCATACACACTGCTCTCTCCCACCTGGAAAATAAGAACACCTATGTGAGGATGCTGTTTGTGGATTATAGCTCGGCATTTAACACCATAGTGCCTGCCACACTGGTTGCGAAGCTCCAGACTCTGGGACTGAACAGATCTCTGTGCAGCTGGATCCTGGACTTCCTGACAGGCAGAAGTCAGGTGGTCAGAATGGGCAACAACACCTCATCTCCCCTGATCCTCAACACTGGTGCTCCGCAGGGCTGCGTCCTCAGCCCACTCCTGTACTCCCTGTACACACACGACTGTACAGCAACACACAGCTCCAACGTCATCGTCAAATTTGCAGACGACACAACGGTGATAGGCCTGATCACCGACAACGATGAGATGGCCTACAGAGAGGAGGTGAGTACCCTGACTAAATGGTGTCAGGAGAACCACCTCTCACTCAACATCAAGGAGCTGGTGGTGGATTTCAGGAGACAGAGCAGAGTACACACACCCATCACCATCGACAAGACACCTGTGGAGCGGGTGAGCAGCTTTAAGTTCCTCGGCGTTCACATCACCGAGGATCTCACATGGTCTGCTCACACAGATGCAGTGCTGAAGAAGGCACATCAGCGTCTCTTCTTCCTGAGGCGGCTGAGGAAGTTTGGAACGAGCCCCAGAATCCTCAGATCCTTCTACACCTGCACTGTGGAGAGCATCCTGACCGGCTGTATCACCGCCTGGTTTGGAAACAGCACTGCTGGCAACCGCAGGGCTCTGCAAAGGGTCGTGCGAACTGCCCGCCACATTGTTGGAGGTGAGCTTCCCTCCCTCCAGGATATCTACACCAGGCGGTGTACAAGGAAAGCCCGGAGGATTATCAAAGACTCCAGCCACCCGTCCCACAGTCTGCCCTCTCTGCTGCCCTCAGGGTGACGTTTCCATAGCATCCGATCCCGCACTAGCCGACTGAGGGACAGCTTTTCCCCCCAGGCTATCAGGCTAATGAACAGTCAGAAATGACCCACCCTACAACACACTCCCACTCACACAACATGCCATGCACTGCACTTTTACACAGTTCAACTGGACTACACGCACACACTGCACTAACACATCTGCTATCACTGGACACCATAAAAGCACACCCACGACATTGCATATGTATAATCTGTTGCACCTTTGCACAACTATCTGTTGCACAACCAATCTACTGTAAATTATAATCTGTTACACCTCACATATTACTATGCATAGATGTGGACATAATGCAGACGTGTAAATACGGTGTATAATGTGTAGTGGTGCATTGGTAACGAAGTATATGTATGTGTATTTTGCACATTGTCTTCTGTACAGTCTGTAAATATGTACTGTCCATATGTAAATTGTTGTTTTGTTTTTTTGCACTGTCTGGAGCACGCTCGTAAGAATTTCACTCACCAAGGCACTTGTGCTGTGGTGATGTGACAATAAAAGTAAGTTGATTTGATTTACTAGTTTAGCTTCTGTACTATTCAAGCAAAGGGATGTTTGGATCCTCAGCAGTGTTTATGCACTCTGGACATGGCCTTAAGGAAAGATTCGTCCCTATATGTGTGATCGCTCAGAAGCTTGGAGCAGTGCTTTGTGAGTGTTTACCTGCATGCCACGCCCTCACAGGTTGTGACACCACAAGCAGTTTGTACAGAATTGGGAAGGCCACTGCCCTCACAAGACTGAAGACCCATCTTTGTGAGTTACAGGAAATTACCAAATTTGGACTCTCTGGTAGCCTGGAAGAGGCTTTGCCTGTGGCAAGAATGTATGCCCTCCTCCTGTATAGCCAAAAGAAAAAGGTGGATGGGCATCCTTGCACCAACCTGGATGAGCTGAGGTACACACTAGCATCTACCACAGATTTGTCAGCAGCAAATCTACCCCCAACAGAAGATGCCTTCCAGCAACATGTGCTGAGAGCCTTGTACCAAACAGCAGTGTGGCGTCACAGCCACCTGGCCAAACCTCTTCTCTGGAACCCAGTTGGTAGAGGGTGGAGGCTCAGAGAAGATGGGTGCATTGAACCTGTGATGTTCCAGAAGGCACCAGCACCTAAAGAAATTAGAGACATCACCCACCTCTACTGTAAAGACGGAAACTGCAACGATGCCACCAAATGCCAGTGTCTTTCAGTGGGCTTAACCTGCACAGAGTTTTGCTCTTGCCCTTTCCCAGACTGTCCAAATATGACCCAGTTTGTCACTGATGACAATGTGGATGAGTGACAGTGGTGTGTTGCAGTATGGGGGGCTGACCTCAGAATGGCTACCAAAAGCAGTTCATGTTCCAAATGGTTGCTGCTAGAAAATAAACAGCCTGAGAAGAGAGGACTCATCCCCCCTCTGAGTGTTTGTTTTGTTCGATTTCCATTTGTTTGATTTAAGACAGTAATTTAATTTGTATTGTGTGAAGTTAAGTTATAGTTTTATTAAAAGGCTCATTAATAAGGTCAAACTGCAATCCTGACTCCTGGTCTCCTGTTTGTGCTATGGTAAGGTGTTATCTTTCGATTTCAATCTTTGTATCCATATAGTACAAGGTGCCATGTGAAATGTTTCATTATTAAATGTATCTTATATTTGCATTTCTCAACATTCTTCTCACCAATGATAATGGGCTTTGGACTAAATTATGTCAGTGTTCCATTTTCTTTCATTTTAGACACCTCATACATTAAGTGACAGAACACTCTGATTTGTCATGTTATATTTACATATCTGGTATTGCAGGATTCAGCACAACCCCACCTTTCAAGCCATCATATATGTTTCTATGATAATCACTGGCAAAGCAACCACAAAGTAAATGAAAACATTCTGCATAGATATTCAATTTGTGTATGTCTGATTATTGTTGGTATGTGTTTATATGTCTCTATTCCATACATCAAGATATTCACATCCAGTCTTTTCTAATAGGTAAAGCAACTTTCTGACTACAAACATGTCAAGTTTCAAAGCTCTCAGAGCTTGTGTGATTGATCTGCACTAGTTTATATGCCTTAACTCCCATACGGACAGGCTATATTTTAGTCCTTTTTTGGTTTTGGGGTGTATAACAATATCTGTTAATTTAACAATCTTAGCAGTAAAATATTTTGAGCCAAGAATCCATTTCATATATGGGAGACCTTAGAGATGAGGAAAAACATTATTGGGTTTAGTCCTCCGGTAGGGGTATCTCAAAAACTAAAGCACTTTTTGACCATTTGTCACTAGCCTATAATGTCTCATTTGTTAACATTAGTAAATGCATTAACTAACGTGAACTAACAATTCAAAATATGCTCTGACTACATAATTTGGTAAAACTTTACAATAACTGCACAATATGAATCATTAGGTAAGCATTGGTAAATAGTCAGTTCAAACTAAATAAAGCATTATACCAACATTAAGAGTTATTAGTTAGCAGTTTATAAATACAGCTATAAATGCCTTGTTTGTATTTATCAGCATGTCTATTACAAAGCAGATTTAAAGGTTTAGTTATCTTCCTAATAGAAAAAAATAAACAAACACAACACGCGTTTCTTAATTTGCATGTGTTGTGAGGATTTGCAGCGCGTTTCTTAACTTGCATGTGTTGTGAGGATTTGCAGCGCGTTTCTTAACTTGCATGTGTTGTGAGGATTTGCAGCGCGTTTCTTAACTTGCATGTGTTGTGAGGATTTGCAGCGTGTTTCTTTACTTGCATGTGTTGTGAGGATTTGCAGCGTGTGTGCTGTCAAACCGATGAAGATGTTTTCTTAATTTGCTGGTGCTTTTTTTATTTGCATGTGTTTTCTGAAGTTGCAGTGCGTTGAGCTCTCTCGGCCACTGTATGGGTGAGATATATATATATATATATATAGGTATATATATATACACAGTTGATGGTTTGGATTAACCCTTTAACTGCCGTGTCCCTTAAAACCAGACTGCTAGAGGGTTCTTGTAAATGCATGTGCCCGCTAGGCACCGCTTTCCTGATGGCCTTTGCATCGGCTTGGGCCCGCCATCGCTGCAAGCAACTATATTATTTGTTTTAATTTCAAACATCAGTTGCCAAAGTTTTATGTTTAAAATACCTAAACATTATTTATGCATATGTAACTGCAGGTTAAAGCATTACATGTCCCTTTGAGCTGCATTAAACACTGTGTAAAAGCATCTAAATGCCATTCAGATGCAGCTTCTATGTTTCCTCTGCATTGCAAAGATGAAATTTGTCAACACTGACTCCATTTGCTTGGTAACAGCCCAAATGTCTTATAGACTGATTAAATATAAATAAAAAAAATACTCAAAAGGTGATGCACACTTTTAGAAAGTAAAAAATGGCTTTATAAAGGTAAAAATGCCCATAAAGGTAAAAATGTATTTAAACTTATTGAAAAATATGAATCTGCTATATGTATATATATATATATATATCTTTATATATATATATATATATATCAGAGGTGGAAAGTAACGAATTACATTTACTCGCGTTACTGTAATTGAGTAGCTTTTTTGTGTACTTGTACTTTTTTAAGTATGTTTTTAATCTGTAATTTTACTTTTACTTAAGTATATTTTGTGGGAAGTATTGTACTTCGCTACATTTTAAAACACATTCGTTACTGAGTAAAAAAAAATCGCTCCGTGGGAAAACTGCAGCAAATAATGGGCAGAAGAAGAAACTGGCGCTAAAATCACAAGAACAATGCAGACGGACAAGACAGGCGTTTTAAGGGGCCGCTCACATATCGCGTCTTTTGCGCGCTTAAGTTCGTTATTTCAAATGTAGACGCGCGGTATGCGCGCTCATAATGGAAGCGACGCAGTCGCGGTGCGACGCGCTCGTTTTTTCCAGGCGCGTCCGCGCCGCATCGAGATAAAAACATCTCAACTTTTCAGAATGCCGCAAGCGCACCGCAGGTCATGTGACGAAATTTCCTTCTTGTAACGGAGAGCTCAGCTGATGGTTGCTTAGCAACGACAAACGCCTCCGGAGCGCAACCGCCCGAGCGCATTGGAAAAAAGGAGAAAGCAACGCGCCTAGCGTTTTCCATGCGTTTTTAGGCGCGATATGTGAACGGCCCCTAATGGTGCAGACCCAGCTGAAAACCAAACCCCGTCATATTCTGCTGAAGTTGAATTCGAAGGAAATGAAGTGAACCCCTGGCCATATATTCATGCTCTATTATGCAGTGTAAGCTGTGTTTGCCTCGGGAGACCGAACTAGCAGCTTATAAATATATCGACATCAACCCTTCGCAAACATGTAGAGGTAACGTAAGGTAAATACTTACATCATTGCATTGGTGGTTAAAACGAAGCTTTTAACAAAAGGTTTTGCACAAATGAGCCAAAAAGACAGTGGTGCAGGGTGTGCAATATCATCTGAGATAATATAATAATTGTTGTTTTAACGGGAGTGCTTTCTTTCACTGCGTGATTCAGTCTGTTAAAATGCGTTTAGAATGATCACAAAATTGAAGATATAGAAGCAGAAAATTTATATATTTATATAATTTAATATAGTAAGTCAACATCACACGAAGAATGCCGTTTTTCTAAAAAAATCACCATGATTACACAGGCCTGTAGTTTTTCTTTTTACAACAGTTCAAAAAATAAGAAGTTAATTAAGAGACTTTAGACACCATATTGCCTGTTTTTGCTCTATTTCGACAACAAAAATAATTCCATACACAGTTTTGCGTCTCTGACTCTGAGCAATGACGGTGTTTTGTTCCTGAATGAATTAATCGTTTAAATGATTCTGTTCAATCGCAATGACTCACTTATCAGTGACTTGCTGACACCTACTGGTGGTTCTAATTTAACATTTAAAGTATCTTTTTATTTTTGTATTTCAAATGACTATTTAACATTTGTGACCCTGGACCACAAAACCAGTCTTAAGTCGCTGGAGTATATTTGTAGCAATAGCCAACAATACATTGTATGGGTTAAAATTATACATTTTTCTTTTATGCCAAAAATCATTAGCATATTCAGTAAAGATCATGTTCCATTAATATATTCTGTAAATATCGTACTGTAAATATATCAAAACTAGGAGCTTAATTTGAACAACTTTAAAGGAGATTTTCTCAATATTTGGATTTTTTGCTCCCTCAGATTCCAGATTTTCAAATATTGTCCGATCATAACAAACCATACATCAATGGAAATATGATTTATTCAGCTTTCAGATGATGTATAAATCGCAATTTAGGAAAATGGACCCTTATGGTTTTGTGGTTCAGGGTCACATTTTATGTCTTATTTATCAAAACATTATTTCTGCATTTGTAACTGCAGGCTAAATGCATTCAATGTCCGTGTAAATACATCTATGCCACTTCAGATGAAGCTTCTGCGTTTCCTCTGCATTGCAAAGATTAATTTTGTTGATACTGATTTAATTTGCCTGGTAACAGCCCAAATGTCTTATAATTCTAATTAACTGATTCCTTTAATTAAAAACACCTAGTTTGAGATTTATAGGCCCATATCCCAGGTGTGTCAAACTCAGTTCCTGGAGGGCCACAGCCCTAAAGAGTTTAGTTCCAACCCTGCTCCAACACACTTACCATGTAGTTTTCAAATAAGCCTAAATGATTAGTTTAGCTGTATCAGATGTGTTTAATTAGGGTAATATCTACACTGTGTAGGGCTGTGGTCCTCCAGGTACTGAGTTTGACATCTTTGGTCTATCCCATTTTTTCCTCCCTCTCATTGTTAAAATGTAACTAAGTAATTTTTACTCAGAGTAAATTTTAAATGAGCTACTTTTTACTTTTACTTGAGTATATTTTTAGACTGGTACTTTTACTTGTACTTAAGTAAAATTTCAGTAATGTAATGGTACTTTTACTTGAGTAGAATATTTTTGTACTCTTTCCACCTCTGATATATATATATATATATACAGGGTTCGTACGGTCATGAAAAACCTGGAAAAGTCATGGAATTTTAAAACCGCAATTTCCAGGCCTGGAAAAGTTTGGGAAAAATAAATAAACCCAGAAAGTTTTGGAAAAGTCATGGAAATCCATTTTACAAATCTCTGTATAATACAATTATGTTTATTCAGGTCCTGAATTTCGGTACGGGATTGCGCATGGGCTATATCACATATTTCTACTCTTTCCCGCAGCTTTCGACTTTAAAATGATGGATATTCACACATTTATTAAATAGCCTATAGCTTGTAGGCTGATGAGTAAATAGATCCACACAGAATATCAAATCGGTGATTTGAAAACGGATTCATCAGCTGTGTTTCCTCTCTTTGACTTTCTCTTAAAACACGTAATCAGCGCATCTCGTCTGCACTAAAGAGCTGCACGGTGCGATACAAGTCTTTCTCTGGCATTTTGGTACAGTTGACAGAATTGTCACCTGCTTAATAGGGTCATTGTTGCATTGTCACTAAAATGTAGCCTATTATTTGTGTGCATGTCTTTTTAAGCCGTTCTGTACTCGCGCGCTCAAGAGGCGGTTTCCGCTGCACGTATAAAGCCGCCTTGCGAATACCAAATTGACTTTGGTACCAAACAAGCTCAGTAGAATCCTGCACGGGCCTCAAACATATGCCCCAGTCCAATCCTTGTTCAGCAGATTATCAGAATTACCTTCCCGAGTCCGACTGGAGCCCATGTCTTTCTTTCTCTCTTCCCCATCACACAGCTGCTGTTCTAGCCATTAAAATAGTTCAGTTTCGTTTTTAATGGCAAAGCGTATTTCGTTTCTTTATTACGTTAATTTAGAAATATGTTTGGAAAATGTATTTGTTTATTAAATTCAAGTTTTTGTTTTTAAAGTAGCTTTTGAGCAATCGGCCAGCAGCAGACAGTGAGTTTGCCTACTATGTTTGATCAATTTAGCCTTTTTAAATCACCACTTGACTAAAATAAAATCTATATATAAAATACTTAAAAAAGCATATCACAATGTTAGTTTAAACGTTTAACCTAGACAAATGTGTGCTATTAGACAGGTCGAGCTGCTCTTGTCAGTCGCGGTATTGTTTCCACGAGCGGCTAATCCTTTTCATCACCATAATAAATTATGGATATCTAAAATACAAAAATAAGGAGGAATCCTAAAACAAGCCCGATGCCGGCCCGCGTCTGATGTGAAAATTGTCCCGAAGCCATAAACTAAATGTCGAGGCTGAAATATGGGGCTCTAAAAGTGCAGCTTGTTGCGTTTAAGCGGCAAAATTACACACAAAATAACGTTAAAATGGCCATCCTGGTGAGCTAGGGGCTCCCCTTAATAATACATGGGCTCCCCTGAAAACGTGATTTGTGAAAAGTAATTTATTTTGGGGAGGGGGGGGGTCTCAAAAAATATTGACTGTTATTTTGACGTGCAATTTCAGTTTTGTGTACTGTGATCATTGTGGATTATTATGTGTAAAATTGCAACAACAAAAATCGTTAATTAATGCTTGACGGCGATTTTAAACAACTCACTTCAATAAAGATAATTATAGGCCTACATGAGCATGTGCTGTCCTCGATTACGCAGCGCTCTTGTTAGGATGACAAATAAAGCTTTAAAAGTCTGCTCTGCCTCAGCGGGCAAACAGCGCTCGTCAATGTCAAAGTAATTAAATTTCAAATCAAATCAAAGTAGGCGGGGTTTAGCGTTCACAGATGCTGAGCGTGCGACGAAGCATCAGATTAATAAAAGAGAGCGAGGTAAGATGTTTAGTCAACTGTTTTACGAAAGAAATGTTAAATGACCGACAATTATATTCAGTGAAGCAAACTACTCGACTTGTTTCTCAAATATGCCCATTTTGAGAGTGACAGAGAAAGAGAAGAAATTTGCATGTTTTAATTATCTGCATCTGTTTGTCCCTACAAACAATGAAACTGTGAATTTAGTTCTACTTCAAAAACACGTCTACTACTACTGTTGAAAAATAATAAAACTTTATTTTTTTAAGACATAATCACAAAATATTTTATTTTTAATAGTAGGCTAAATCCCCTTTATTTTTCAACATGTTAATGTTTAATTTTCAATCATTAAAATATAAATCAAATCGATGTTTCATGCCTTAATCTGATAACCAGTCAAATTTAAATACACAACACAGAATTTCTGAGGAAAAAAAACGATTCATTTCCAAAAAAAAATGTCTGTATGCATTCAAATAATCAGATGAGCTAAAACAGAATTTGGCAACAATAAAACATAAGGTGAGAAAAAAATATAACATTTCATACGGCCCTAAACATGTCATTTTTGTTACACTTTTAAGAAATTAGTGTTAAATTGTATAAGTTTCATGATTTTAATTAATTAGACATGCTTTTTTGATAAATACAATTTAATTTGACCATTAAAAAGGAGTCCATAAAATGAAAATGAAAAAAAACGGAATCTAGAAAAATTGAAACGGAAAAAAATGAATTTAGAAAATAATTTAATGGAATTTGGGGAAAATTAAAACGGATTTCATAGGGCCCTACATATATATATATATATATATATATATATATATAATTGCACCCCCCCCCCCCATATCTTTTATGTATCTTTGTAAGCCCATCGCAAGCGCACAAAATCCCCCCGTTATAAAAAAAAAAGAAAGAAGTGGGCTCCCCAAAGTCCACGGTATAATTCGAACACTGCTGGCGAGTATCCTTGTAAGATTGTAATTTTTTTCTTAAATGTAAACACTTGCGAAAGAGAAAAGTTTCCAAAACGAAATTCTAGCCCTGCGTTTAACTGAGTTAAATAAATGATAATAGTGATGTGATATGTTCTCTGTGTGGAGTAAAGGTCCTTACACACCGAGTCAGAAATTTTTGTATGCGTTTTTGCGTGTGAAAATTTCGGACTGCAAGGACCTTCACATCTGGCGTAGTTTCAGCTTGTACTAAAACAAAAAAGCAAACAATAGTATTAATAGTCATTCATTTTAGTTAAAATGCTATGACAATTTGAACAGATTTTTATTCTTATTGTAAAATAATGTAAAATTAGGTCATGAATATTGTCTCAAAAGTCATGGAAAAGTCATGGAAATTTGTTGGTAAAAATGTGTACGAACCCTGTATATATATATATTAGTGATGCACCGATCATGATTTTTCGTGGCCGATTCCGATACCGATTTTTTTCGAGCAAACTGGCCGATTCCGATACCGATTTTTTTTCCTTTAAGCAACCAACAAGAAATAATGAAAGATTCTAACACAAATAAAGTGTTTATATAGTGAATATAGATTTTATTTAACATGTATAATATTTGTTTAAAAAAATATATATATTTAAGAAAAAAGTTGCCCCCCAAATTCATGTCTGTGGTGTTTCAACAATGGATGTCACCCCTTTAAGAAAAGGGAGAATTCTATTTGGACTACTTCCTATGTGTAACGGTCACTGCAGGTGCTGGTTGATCTGAGGGGTGCATGGGGAGTACATTCTTTCTTATAAATGTAGCTAGCTAAATCTCTGACAATTTCATGTGTTGTCATTAGTCTATGTGGTGTTATGTTGATAACTTGCAGATCTGGCATATTTTAATTAAAAAATATATAAATACATACTTGTTGATATTTCCAAAATGTCCCCTGATCTTGAAATCATCATGATGGTAGCCTCCATTTTAGAAAAGTCTAAGCTGATTTGTATGTGGTGTTACTGTCTCTGGTGTTAATGCATTTTCTGGTAACACAGAGCCTTTAGTAACTTGCATTATAAGGTCTGTGGTGTTATAATTACGTCTGTGGTGTTACTTCAATATGACATAGTGGCTGTGTCACAAGTTTTTGATTAAAATGATTTACAATTCAAAATGTTCTTAAGCTTTTATTTTAATGGATATAGCATATTAAACAAATTTTAAATGCCTATCAATATATTTTATTAGAAAAAACAAACAAGCATCTTTACAAATTCTGCCTCTCATGTTCAACTGGTCAACCCCAGTTGAAGATGGACCAAGATGGTTTTTAAATTGGGTTGAAACTACATAAAACTGGCCTTAAATGAAAACATTAACAGTAACCATGTGAAATTAAAGGCAACGTTTGCATAGTCACAATCTAAACAACACAACCAACACACATTCAACAGTCCAAACAAAGATGTTACTTAATCAACATTTGTTGTCATTTTTAAAATTGGTGTAAAGAAAAAAGGTATTTACCAGTGAAACTAAATAAAACCAAAGTAGGCTATATAAATAAATTATTCCAAAATGTTAAATCAAATAATGTTTAGTGCACCGAGCAAAAGCAAAGATGCTACAGCTCGTGCTTGTTAAATCGAATTAAGTCAATGTAATTTTAAGGTAAAATAAAAATAATAATCTTGTACAGAACTGACGTTTATACGTTTGAACGTTTTATTCTTTACAAAAAGTAGCATTTCAGCTTTGTTACAAGTTGGTCTGTTTCTTTTCTCATCCAACACGTAAGAAGCTGCGCTGAACAACTGTTCACGGTCTATTCTTGTGCAGGGCGTGGACAGATACGCTCGTGCAAATTCTAGTGATGGGAAGTTCGGATCATTTTACCGACTCGGACCTTTGAGTCTCGTTTAAGATGAACGAACGACTCGAAAAACCCGAAAACTCGAAACAGGTGAACTAATTCCAGTACAGAACCTTTAGGATGGTGCGCATGCGCGACTGAACGAATCACTCCCCGAAACGACTCGTTCTTCTCGAGTCTCATTAAAGATCCGTTCAAAATGAATGAATCGTTCAAGACCGACCCATCACTAGCAACTTCAGCTAGAGCAGCAAATGAAAGCGGCTCTTATTTGTGTGCCAGTAATGTTACACCAACGGCAGTTCGCTTCATTGTATCTGTTTTTCTGTGTTTGTTGTGCTCCTGCCGAATGTCTTCCACACAAATGACATGTTCGCACTTTCGGAAAAATCGGCCGAAAAAAAGACAAAAACCGGCCGGTTGCCGATCGCGCATTATAAGCAAAAACCGGCCGGTTCCGATCTTTGGCCGGTCAACCGGTGCATCCCTAATATATATATATAATCTTGAAATTGCATGTTTCTCCACTGTTTATCCAGAGACTCCTGTTCACAGTGGCTCCTCCTCTCCTTTGCCCTTGACACCTAGCAGGGATTGCACTGGAGGGCTTTTCTCAGGGCTGGAAACCCAGAGGAACTACGAACTAAATGAGGTGAGTCCTAAACCCAGGTTCAAGTCTTGCTTTACTGTCAGTAATAGAAAGGCCCTATTCGAATTTAAATATATCAAACCCATTAGTGTACTTTTATATCTTTAAAAAAAAAGTGGTGAATGGAAGGAATGCGTTCATAACTTGTCATTTTGAAACAAAACATAATTAATTGGTGTTCACATTGTCATATCGTCCTGACTGGCTGTGTTAAGTTTAAAATAGCGAATGGAGCGTGCACGCGCGTCAGACAGACGGAAACACAGAGAGCCGGGTGAAGTTGGTGTTGTTTTCGATATTCGGGACACGTTCAGTGATAAACAGCAATAACTCAAAATCGACTTGCCCAAAAAAAATCTAAACAGTGTGACCGCGAAAAGGGCAAAGCTGATCATGTTTCACAGCCTTCTTTTCCATAGTTTTCGCTCGATGTAATAAGCACTAGCCCGCACAAGCCGTCTCAATGTGCATCAAGCCGGGAGAGCTCGCTCTCTGTGGAGCTTTCAGTAAGGGACCCTGGGGAACGTGCACGTTTTCTTCGTTTTTTGCTATAGCTCACTGGGCGGTGTTTTTGTAATAGATTTTTAGCTAAAGGGCCTATGGACATGAGACCAGTGTCAATCAAGAGATGGGGACAGTGGACATTTTTCACCATTTTACACCTACTGGTAGAAAAGGGAATTGCATGTCAAAAATTTACTTTCTTTATGTAATAACTTTCATCAGCAGGAAGATAGAGACTTGACTGTGATCAAAGTGAACGTGTGTTCCTGCAGAACATTCCTCTCACCTGTTCGTTTACACTGAGTCTTTATTATTATTTACATTTTGAATAGAGATTTGTGAATCATGTTTTAACTTTCTGTATTGGTTAGTCCTCCAAAATGCGTAAGCTCTTTAGAAACAGTAGTAGGCTATTTCTAATGCTACACAGCAAATTTGAAAGTTTTAAATTAACACTCACAGTGATAAAATTAACACCTTTTCGGGGTTTATATAGGTCCACACTAAATAGGGTTAAACTAACACTTTAAATAGTGTTACTTTTTTACACTTGCATAGAGTAAGAACAACACTGTAAGTGTTCACCATTAACACCACTAGTGTTTTCCCCTCCCCTCATTTACAACAAGTTAGTGTTGAACCCACACTAGGTGTGTCAATATTTTAACACCAAGAGACTTATTTCCACACTAATATAGTGTTCATACCAGAGGTGGAAAGAGTACAAAAATATTGTACTCAAGTAAAAGTACCATTACATTACTGAAATTTTACTTAAGTACAAGTAAAAGTACCAGTCTAAAAATATACTCAAGTAAAAGTAAAAAGTAGCTCATTTAAAATTTACTCAGAGTAAAAATTACTTGTTACATTTTAACAATGAGAGGGAGGAAAAAATGGGATAGACCAAAGGTGTCAAACTCAGTACCTGGAGGGCCACAGCCCTACACAGTGTAGATATTACCCTAATTAAACACATCTGATACAGCTAAACTAATAATTTAGGCTTATTTGAAAACTACATGGTGTGTGTGTTGGAGCAGGGTTGGAACTAAACTCTTTAGGGCTGTGGCCCTCCAGGAACTGAGTTTGACACACCTGGGATAGGCCTATAAATCTCAAACTAGGTGTTTTTAATTAAAGGAATCAGTTATTTAGAATAATAACACATTTAGGCTGTTCCCAGGGAAATTAAATCAGTATCAACAAAATTAATCTTTGCAATGCAGAGGAAACGCAGAAGCTTCATCTGAAGTGGCATAGATGTATTTACACACTGACATGAATGCATTTAGCCTGCAGTTACAAATGCAGAAATAATGTTTTGATAAATAAGACATAAAATGTGACCCTGAACCACAAAACCATAAGGGTCCATTTTCCTAAATTGCGATTTATACATCATCTGAAAGCTGAATAAATAATATTTCCATTGATGTATGGTTTGTTATGATCGGACAATATTTGAAAATCTGGAATCTGAGGGTGCAAACAATCCAAATATTGAGAAAATCTCCTTTAAAGTTGTTCAAATTAAGCTCTTAGTTTTGATATATTTACAGTAGGAAATTTACAAAATATATTAATGGAACATGATCTTTACTTAATATGCTAATGATTTTTGGCATAAAAGAAAAATGTATAATTTTGACCCATACAATGTATTGTTGGCTATTGCTACAAATATACCCCAGCGACTTAAGACTGGTTTTGTGCTCCAGGCCAGGGTCACAAATGTTAAATAGTCATTTGAAATTAAAAAATAAATAAATCAAAGGATACTTTAAATGTTAAATTAGAACCACCAGTAGGTGTCAGCAAGTCACTGATAAGTGAGTCATTGCGATTGAACAGAATCATTTAAACGGTTAATTCATTCAGGAACAAAACACGTCATTGCTCAGAGTCAGAGACGCAAAACTGTGTATGGAATTATTTTTGTTGTCGAAATAGAGCAAAAACAGGCAATATGGTGTCTAAAACGCAAGTCTCTTAATGAACTTCTTGTTTTTTGAACCGTGTAAAAAGAAAAACTACAGGCCTATGTAATCATGGTGATTTTTTGAGAAAAACGGCATTCTTCATGTGATGTTGACGTACTATATTAAATTATATAAATATATACATTTTCTGCTTCTATATCTTCAATTTTGTGATCATTCTAAACGCATTTTAACAGACTGAATCACGCAGTGAAAGAAAGCACTCCAGATGCACGCGGATTAGTCTAATCTAACGTTACTAGATTTCACGGCACACTGTTTAGAGTGATTTGTTTGGTTTTTGGCAAAATACTGATAATGTCAAATCGCACATCGTTAAAACAACAATTACTATATTATCTCAGATGATATTGCACACCCTGCACCACTGTCTTTTTGGCTCATTTGTGCAAAACCTTTTGCTAAACCGTCAAAGCTTCATTTTAACCACCAATGCAATGATGTAAGTATTTACCTCACCTCTACATGCTTGCGAAGGGCGATGTCGAGATGTTATAAGCTGCTAGTTCGGTCTCCCGAGGCAAACACAGCTAACACTGCATAATAGAGCATGAATATATGGCCAAGGGTTCACTTCATTTCCTTTGAGTTCAACTTCAGCAGAATACGACGGGGTGTGGTTTTCAGCTGGGTCTGCACCATTAACGCCTGTCTTGTCCGTCTGCATCTTTCTTGTGATTTTAGCGCCAGTTTCTTCTTCTGCCCATTATTTGCTGCAGTTGTTTCCATGGAGTGATTTTTTTTTACTCAGTAACGAATGTGTTTTAAAATGTAGCGAAGTACAATACTTAACACAAAATATACTTAAGTAAAAGTAAAATTACAGATTAAAAAAATTACTTAAAAAAGTACAAGTACACAAAAAAGCTACTCAATTACAGTAACGCGAGTAAATGTAATTCGTTACTTTCCACCTCTGGTTCATACAAACCCTGATTAAGGTAATAGTGTAATAGTCGGTGTTCGACTAAAAATAACTGTGCATTAAGTAAAAAAAATAATAATTCAAAAAGTGAATTATCAGTTTGAAATTTTATTTTTAACAGATGTAACAATTACACCAACACAAAAGAAGGTACAATATATTCACCATCATCTGACCCATATACACACTGCAGATCAAAAGGCCTGCAGAACTTTAAGCTGTTGGCCTTTACAAGTTCACCCAACACACAATATGTCTGTACTTTAAACGCATGATGTTCGTCGACAAGAAAATACACAGTGCTGTCAATGAAAAGTATTTTATGAAAACAGGAATTGCATCGCATACAATGAGGTCTTGTCTATATTCTGTCCCATCTATTTTGACCCAGGTCATGGAATGCATGCTTGTCTGTATGGGATTCTGTAGCATTCCTGCCAACGTTTCACCATTGTCAACATCATTCCAACAGAATGTTTTCATTGGTCCACACTCAACTTGACTCAATGGTTTTGTTTCCCAAACATCGCCTATTGACATCTGATGAGTTTTTGCCAAAGATTAGGTGATGTTTTTGAAATTCTTTAATGTATTCTTGAAAACGTAATGCTTGGCATCGAACCTCATGCTCCACATGTGCACTAACAGTCCAATTTTGCGAATACAGGCCGGATAATGGACCATATAAATGGTGTTTGGGGAGCAAGTTTTTGTGTGGATACAACTCTTTAAATAATTAATTGCGCTCAATTCTTAAATACGTCAGGTGGACAGTCAGCACGCAGTCCCTTACTCTCGGAGACTCACTTGAAAGACCAACATCTATGTTGTAAACTGGTCTGCAGGAAGGTAAAGAAGTTAACCAGGGCTTCCTTGTAGAACAGGTTGAAGACATAGTGAACTTTAAAAAGTTCAAAGGCACTCAAGGAGCTGGTTCCAGCGCAAGGGATGAGGCGCTTGTCCACAACAACGTAAAAGTGGTTAATCCTTCCTGATCCAAGTAGGAATGGCTGGTGGCCCTCCCTCCCACTGTGATGGCCTTCAATACTGGTGCAAGACAAAAAAAAAAAAAGCACAAACAAAAATTTGATTAAATAAACCAGAAAAAAAAATACAATGTGAAATTATAAACGAATAATAAAAAAAAAATACACCTGTAACACCCCTTAACCCAATATGTGCCAAACAAAACCAGTTGATATCATGCTTTGTTTATTACAGTGAAAGGAAAATGTAATTAAATTAATCACCCCCCCCCACACACAAATATATATAACAAATTTAATTAATTACATTTGCCGATACACCCTCAGCCAAACCAAGCTATGTGACTGACTTACTTCATTAGAACACAAACAAAGGGTTGTACATGGACATCCGAGAGCTGTAGGTCAATATAATGCAAGTGAACACGTGCACTCAGTTAGAGAGTCCAAAATGTACATTTAGACGCACTATGCCAGTGATTTTCAATCCCTGTCCTGTGGACACGCCACTCTGCATGTTGTATGTTTCCCTTATTCAACAAATCTGATTGAGCTCTTCACCTCATTAGGTAAGAGCTCCATTAAATAAACTAAAGGGTTAGTTCACCCAAAAATGAAAATTCTGTAAATTGACAGAAAAGGCTGTTACCCACATGTTGTTCCAAACATGTATACAGTTCTTTGTACTGCTGAACAATTTTTTTGTAGAAAGTTTGCCAACTTTCTTGCCAACTTGCCTAATTTCGCTTTGGGCAGCCATTACCTATCAGTATTTTTTATTTGTTCCTACTATGGAAGTCAATGGCTGCCCAAAGCGGCCAGTTTACAAACTTTCTTCAAAATATCTTCCTTTGCAGTACAAATAAATGTATAGATGTTTGGAACAACCTGAGGGGGAGTTAATGACAGAAATCTTTGGGTGAACTATCCCTTAATTGTGTCAGGTCAGAGAGACAAAATGTGCAGAGGGGTGAGTCCTAAGGACCATGATTGAAAACCACTGCATTTTAGGGTTTATAACCAAAATCATAATTAAACTTTCACAATGATTTTGCAACAGTATTGTTAGTTTTACCTTATGGAAATGCACAATCTGTCAACAGCCTCTGTTGGACTTCCTCCCTGGAGCAGGAGGCAGGAGATGCAATAGCAGCAGGACAGATGACATGTCACTGTCCCAATCTGAATGAATAGATGTTTAGGGGGTGGTGGGTGAATTAGGACAAAACAAAAACAAACATTTAGTGCTCACAATAACAAGAAACCAGAGCAAATATGAAATTGACATTCTCACAAATCAAGCCAACCATTTTGCTTGATACTTGTCCACCTGCTGCATTGAGAAGACACCGAATTTCTGCTGTTGAAGTAAGAGACTGGGCTTCATTGATGATATTTTGCCATCTCCCACCTCTCAAGGAACTTGTTGGATGTTTCATCATTGAACAGCAGAGCAAAGTCCTTATTTATCTAATCAAGCGAACACGTTTTGGGTACTTCCTCAACAAAGTTTTAAGGCGCCAGAGATGAACCCGGTTCCCTTTTCTGCATCGTAGAAATGCTCCTGTCAGTAAGGCAAGAGAACAGTGTTTTTCAAATCTGAACATTACATTACACTTAATAGATAAACTACTATTACATGCCACAAAAAAGGAGTACAAAACTTCATGTCCAACTAGATTGTGTTACAAGTACATCAATACAAAAGATTCTTACATAGCCCTTTGTTGAAAACGGGTCTCTCAGGCTAGGAAAGAGAGAAATAATGTCCAATGCATAAGTTTCCCGCTGTTTGCGGGTGGGGATCCTCCTTCAATGTAAAATAAAAGAAAAATGGTTAATGCTACACTTAACCTTGTTTTCTATACCAATTGACAGCTGTGTGTATTTGTTGCATCTGTGCATTGAAGTAAAACCCATGAATCTCTGTCATGTGACTGACAACAATATTAACAAGTTGACGTCTAGTGCTGTGCTTTAAAGTTTTAGTTTTCTGGTATTATTCAAGCACTTCCTCACCACCAGATTTTTTTTCCAGTGCATCTCGGACAATCTGATTAAACATGAAAATACAGGTGAAATACAGATGACTTCTAAAATGGTGAAATAATTATTACATGGATAAATTAACCATTAGGAAAAACATGCATATATACCCGTTTTGCCTTTTCAGCGTCTATGTTAAAACTGTTGCTGGCCATTGTGGCTTGATTTTGCGCTGCTCTCTCGGTCTCTTCATGGTCATTTGAAGAGAGTGAAAGAGTATCAGTGCATGTGCTATGGTTTGATGAACTTGTGGGTAAAAACTCTTGAGAGAGAATGGCAACAAAAATTGTTTTATCTAAAGGCATTGAATCAAACAGGGCTTTGTCTAAATGTTATTTACTTCTGAATTTTGCATCACAATTCCAAATAAAGGGTTAGTACAGTAAAATAAAAATTCTGTCATTAATTACTTACATGTCGTTCCAAACCCATAAGAACTCCATTCATCTTCAGAACACAAATTAAGATATTTTTTATTAAACCTGAGAGCTTTCTGAACCATCCATAGGCACCAACATCATTGCAACTTCAAGGCCCAGTGCAGTGCACTACACGAATAGCATAGGAGAATGAAGTGGAAGTGAACATATTGTTGAATAAAGTCATTATATTTGTTTTTGCACACAAAGTCTTCTCATCACTTCATAACATTAAGATAGTCCATGTGACCACAGTGGTTCAATGTTAATGACATCTTTACTACCTTTCTGGGCCTTGATGGTTGCAATCATGTTACAGTCTATGAAGGTATCAGAAAGCTCTTGGATTTCATTCTGTTCTGAAGATGAATGAAAGTCTTACAGATTTGGAAGAATGAGGGTGTGTAATTAATGACATTTTTCATTGTTGGGTGAACTAAGCCTTTAAAACAAAAATAGTAAAACAAAGGATACACCCTTGTCAGTTCTCATTCTCCTATATCTAGCTGCAGTCGACACTTAACCTGATCTTTTTGTCCACCTTTTCATGATTGGATATTAATCCAAACAAATGTGACAATATTCAATAAACTGCAAAAAAAACTGTATCCTGCTAATGTTGTAGCCTGGACTATTTTAGACAATGTTTGAATTATTAGCACTTCTTAAGGCCCGTACACACCGGGACGAATTTCGCGCACGATATTCGCCGACGTTTAACGCCTCGTGACTAAACAAAGGGCGCCAATGTGAGTGTGCACACCGACGCGGAAAACGCCACGCGGAAAAGCGTCATTTAAAAAAAAAACGCCTCGGGTTCGTTTTTTGGGTTTGACGCACCGCGTCAAAAACTATCCGACCAATGAGATTGGCGCTTTTGCTCACGTGTCTGGAGCAGCTGAAGTTACAGTAAAACACAACTTGGGGGCGCTCAAACACAAAACAGTCTTGCCGAGCACTATGGTTGTGACGGTGAGGAAATTTTCCCATTACACATGATGGGGAGTTACATTACAATACCCTGTAAGCGCCGTGCGTGTTTTACTTTGACTTTAATATCAGCGGCAATTCTGCGTCAAGCACTGTTGAAATAAAATAACGAATTTTATTCATCTTGTACAGAGGTGGAAAGTAACGAATTACATTTACTCGCGTTACTGTAATTGAGTAGGTTTTTTGTGTAAAAGTATTTTTTTTAATCTGTAATTTTACTTTTACTTAAGTATATTTTGTGTGAAGTATTGTACTTCGCTACATTTTAAAACACATTCGTTACTGAGTAAAAAAAATCGCTCCGTGGAAACAACTGCAGCAAATAATGGGCAGAAGAAGAAACTGGCGCTAAAATCACAAGAACGATGCAGACGGACAAGACAGGCGTTAATGGTGCAGACCCAGCTGAAAACCAAACCCCGTCATATTCTGCTGAAGTTGAACTCAAAGGAATGAAGTGAACCCCTGGCCATATTCATGCTCTATTATGCAGTGTTAGCTGTGTTTGCCTCGGGAGACCGAACTAGCAGCTTATAACATCTCGACATCGCCCTTCGCAAGCATGTAGAGATAAGGTAAATACTTGCATCGTTGCATTGGTGGTTAAAATGAAGCTTTGACGGTTTAGCATAAGGTTTTGAACAAATGAGCCAAAAAGACAGTGGTGCAGGGTGTGCAATATCATCTGAGATAATATAGTAATTGTTGTTTTAACGATGTGCGATTTGACATTATCAGCATTTTGCCAAAAACCAAACAAATCACTCTAAACAGTGTGCCGTGAAATCCAGTAACGTTAGATTAGACTAATCCGCGTGCATCTGGACTGCTTTCTTTCACTGCGTGATTCAGTCTGTTAAAATGCGTTTAGAATGATCACAAAATTGAAGATATAGAAGCAGAAAATGTATATATTTATATAATTTAATATAGTAAGTCAACATCACATGAAGAATGTCATTTTTCTCAAAAAATCACCATGATTACATAGGCCTGTAGTTTTGCTTTTTACAACAGTTCAAAAAACAAGAAGTTAATTAAGAGACTTGCATTTTAGACACCATATTGCCTGTTTTTGCTCTATTTCGACAACAAAAATAATACCAAACACAGCCACCATACACAGTTTTGCGTCTCTGACTCTGAGCAATGATGGTGTTTCATTCCTTGAATTAACCGTTGAAATGATTCTGTTCAATCACAATGACTCACTTATCAGTGACTTGTTGACACCTACTGGTGGTTCTAATTTAACATTTAAAGTATCTTTTTATTTATTTTTTAATTTCAAATGACTATTTAACATTTGTGACCCTGGCCTGGAGCACAAAACCAGTATTAAGTCACTGGGGTATATTTGTAGCAATAGCCAACAATACATTGTATGGGTCAAAAGTATACATTTTTCTTTTATGCCAAAACTCATTAGCATATTAAGTAAAGATCATGTTCCATTAATATATTTTGTACATTTCCTACTGAAAATATATCAAAACTAAGAGCTTAATTTGAACAACTTTAAAGTAGATTTTCTCAATATTTGGATTGTTTGCTCCCTAAGATTCCAGATTTTAAAATATTGTCCGATCATAACAAACCATACATCAATGGAAATATGATTTATTCAGCTTTCAGATGATGTATAAATCGCAATTTAGGAAAATGGACCCTTATGGTTTTGTGGTTCAGGGTCACATTTTATGTCTTATTTATCAAAACATTATTTCTGCATTTGTAACTGCAGGCTAAATGCATTCATGTCAGTGTGTAATACATCTATGCCACTTCAGATGAAGCTTCTGCGTTTGCATTGCAAAGATTAATTTTGTTGATACTGATTTAATTTCCCTGGTAACAGCCTAAATGTGTTATTATTCTAAATAACTGATTCCTTTAATTAAAAACACCTAGTTTGAGATTTATAGGCCCATATCCCAGGTGTGTCAAACTCTGGAGGGTGTTACTGGAGGGCCACAGCCCTAAAGAGTTTAGTTCCAACCCTGCTCCAACACACACACCATGTAGTTTTCAAATAAGCCTAAATGATTAGTTTAGCTGGATCAGATGTGTTTAATTAGGGTAATATCTACACTGTGTAGGGCTGTGGCCCTCCAGGTACTGAGTTTAACACCTTTGGTCTATCCCATTTTTTCCTCCCTCTCATTGTTAAAATGTAACTAAGTAATTTTTACTCTGAGTAAATTTTAAATGAGCTACTTTTTACTTTTACTTGAGTATATTTTTAGACTGGTACTTTTACTTGTACTTAAGTAAAATTTCAGTAATGTAATGGTACTTTTACCTGAGTAGAATATTTTTGTACTCTTTCCAGCTCTGACAGAAAAATGTCAATAACATTTTGCTGCCAACACGGAATAAAGTGTCACAGAGAGAAAAAAAAAAGTTATATAAAAATTGTAATCCTTATTTTTATTCGTTTTGTCAGGATATAATTCGTTTATGCTAACATTCAGCCTACAACACAATAGGAAAAAAATGTAGGTTTAGCCTAATATATATTTTATAAGTCTTGTCACAACACTAAATTAATTTAACATCTTGCTGTTAACACAGTGAAAAGTGCAGCAGAGAAAAATAAATTCGACACAGTCTGTCATTTAAAATGATAGAATAAGCATAATACAAAAAAAGAAAAAAAGGAAAGACAAGTTGAACGTCCTTCAATGACATCGCATTCACACTCCATCTTTATTCTGATCTGTCACTCATCACAACCTGCCAGTTCTGTTTGAGAGCTGTAAATTATATCTGCATCATTGCACATGCTTTGCTCAGACCCCGCAAATAAAACGAAGCACTGGTTCGTGCTGCAGCGCGTGCATAACGGTCCGAGTGCAGGCTGTACCGGTGCTCGATAAGAATAAAGAGCAGATATGCTGTTCTGAAAGGACGTCGGGAACGGGATATTGTTAGACCGCCCGCTCTCGTTCAAATTGCACCAGAGTTACCGACCGTTACCACGTTATATTCAGGAAATTAATCCCGTGGCGAAATCTGGTTATCAATTATAACCCCAAACACAATGTTTGATTTAAAATACAGGTACAAATCAATACTGTGATGCATGACTCTCGTTCATTCGGTGCACTGCATTGAGCAGCAGCGTTCAGTTTTAATTGCAGTGTCCTCTAACTGAACTAAATTATTTTTATTACTATAAAAAAAATCTAAACGACGGTGAGATCTACACTGCCGGGAAGAAATAAGAAGACAAAGAAGATGCAAGGCAAGATGAATGTAGAGCTGCTGGTCTCGTTGGTGTCTGAACACAAATAACTTTGACAAATTTGTATGATTTTGACAAGCGCGTAAATACTTGCTCTCTTCTTCTGAGTGACAAGCGAGTGTCAGAAGTGTAAAGTTGCGCAGCGCCACCTTGTGTACCGGTGTATTTCTGTTTTACATTAAGCGCCATCTAATGTCAGGGAATGAATTTGCATGTTCACTCGGCTCATCGTCAGTGAAAATCGCTTGGGTGTGAACACAAAAAACACGTTGAAAAACGCTGGCGAATAACGCGCGCCGATATTCGTCCCGGTGTGTACGGGCCTTTATGTTATTTCCTCATGATGAATCACTTGTTGTATTACTAATTTTTAAAGTCAATTTAGATAAAAGCGTCTGCTAAACGTAAATGTAAAATGTGTTTATCTGACCCACATGCATTTTGTCCCCAGGATAATTGCACTGGACTCCTTGAAAGAATATCTAAAGTGTTATATACTTACCCTCAGACAAACCATCAGAAATATTTTCTTCTGGACATCTTACTGTTAGGCATAAGTGTGGACTTGCTTTAAGCAGTTCATGGAAGATGTCCTCTTCCACAGTTGTGTCTGTATCAAAGACTTCAAGAGCTGCAGTTCTTGCTAAAGCAAATTTGCTCTTAACTGAAAAGTAATTTTAACAATGGCATGACACACACATATACACACACACACACACACACAAATATATATGTATGTGTACACACATACATATACACACACACTTTACAATAAGGTTTCAGTAGTTAACAGACTAAGAATGCACAATACTTTTAAAACATTAAATAATCTAAATATTTCCTAATACATTGTAAAAAATAAAAAGTTGTATCTGTTAACAAGAATGCACCACAAACTAAAATGAACAAACAGTTTTAATTTTATTAACTAATACTAAAGTTAGCAATTGTTAGTTTGTACATTAATTAATGTTAACATACACATACCCTGTGGGCTTATTCCACAAGCATAGTTCCTATATGAAGTATATTTTTGTTGTTAGATTCTTAGCTTACCTTCAGTGAGAAAGTCTTGGAAAGTACTATCGCTGTGCAGTTTTACAAATTTCTTCACTCCTTGATTCTGAACTATAACCAACATGGCGAAATCCTGTTGGTAAAAAAAAACGCAAATTGTGACGTTTATATTAAAGAAAATCCAGCGAGCAGCTGTTGTCAGAAACTCCATTTGTCAGCCCACGAATGTTAACGGTACATTAAAGTAAAATTGCAGCAAGTTCATTTGTATCTACTATTGCAAATGAAGCTTGCACACGTCAAAAACCTGTCTCATATATGATGAGCGAATATTAGTTCATAGTCATACGCTGGCAGAAAATATAAGTTCAACAAAACGCTTCTTGCTTGATTATCTGATAATTTATATTCACTGCCTTTTACTTTGCAGACGAGAGTAACCACGATATTAATGCAAATTCTTTTGATTTAGATTCTTAAATATAAGATTTATATACGTTTAAAACTGATAAGAAAGAAACAATGTCATTCTTACCTCAATTTGCTAGCTAACGTTAGTGGTGCAGCTAAATGGCCTCGAATCCTCTCGGTGGTCTGTCGCGTTATCTGAAAATAAATAATATAAGCACTCTGGCAATGTTGAGAAACGTCCTTGAGAAACGTGAACTGAACATGAAAATTTGTCAATTTAAGTGGTTATAAAATATTATACCTGTTTGGACACTGTCCTCTTCTCGTGGTCGTCCGCCATTAATCAAAAAGGAAATAATGTGCCGGAAATTGGATCAACTCATCACCAGTGTCAATAATGTCAACTCGCTGTAATTACACTGACTCCGACCACTGACTTACACTGAAAGTGTTAATGCCATTCAAATCAACACCAGAATCAACACTTTTTAACTCTGATAAATTAACACCATAAAAACAACTCTAATCAACACTGGATATTTTGCTGTGTATAATATAATTATTGCTGTTATCTATGAAAGAAAGTCAGAACACTTTATAGTGTTTTTTTCAATGCAATTACAGTCAAAAAGTACATAAAACAATGCAAGCATGAATGCAAGCTGTTATGAGGCCATTTGTGAAGAGGAAGATGCGATATGCCAGACCCAACAATGCAGAAGAGCAGAATTCAGAATAAACTGTATTTTCCTGCGCTCAAACCTGCCAATCTAAAGGAAACGCTGTGTATTGTGTTTGAGGTAATTTGTGAATTAGCATAGATTTATAATCTAAATAAAACAATTTGCAATTGTTACTATTATTACACTTGTTTACAAAACTTTTTATTATACTTGTTATAGAGTGTGTGACTACCGCCGGTGCCAATACACAACCGCGGTGGCAACAGACCACATATGTAGCATTGTGCTGTGATAAAGTGGCCAGCCTAAGGCACACCTGTGCAATAATCATGCTGTCTAATCAGCATCTTGATATGCCACACCTGTGAGGTGGATGCATTATCTCAGCAAAGAAGTGTTCACTAACACAGATTTAGACAGATTTGTGAACAATATTTGAGAGAAATAGGCCTTTTGTGTACATAGAGCCTTGGTCTTAGATCTTTGAGTTCAGCTCATGAAAAAGGGTGCAAAAACAAAAGTGATAAGTTTATAATTTTGTTCAGTGTATTAACATATTTGCATATTCTGCAAATATCTCATAAACTTATGAGCACAACTGTATATTACATTTTTGCACTGTCTATTTACACTAGGGCTAGGCTATAACCCGACTTGTTGGAAAAGGCTGAAAAATATGGTCAAACGACTGGAATTGTGACATTGAGAATCAGCAATGGGGATTCAGCTTTTGACACGACCACCCCAAGTTCGAGTCTGCTTTATTCTAAAATGCTGCATGTCAAATGTGTTGTTGAATAAGGCAAAATACTAGATAAGACAAAGCTGATGAGGAGAAAACATTAAGCTACCAAATTCAGCAGAAGTTATGTGTGGTTCCCTAATATTAGGAAAAAGTTAAACTTTTTGTATATATAGATATTCCAAGATGACTGAAACAATTAAAGAAAACAAAAAACAGTATTTGCTAAATAGAAAGGGGGAAAACGGTCACAGTTCAAGTAAAGTACTTAGATTAATAATAACAAATGTAGCCGGTAAACACCAAGATAAGATCAGACTAAATGGACAGGTAAACAAACCGATAAGATTCTAAATAAATAGTACTAATATTATAAATACTATCTTTATTTATAATCTATACTGTATAACCATAATTGTATTAAGAAATTATGGAGACTAAATGTGCATTTTGGTGTGGTACAAATTCTCTGGATAGTTTAAACATATTTTTGTATGCTTGCACTGTTAGAGATGTAGGATCTATACTTAAAGCTTTAGTTCACCCAAAAATGAAAAATTACTGGTAATTTACTCTGCCTCAGGCCAGACAGGATGTAGGTGACTTTTTATCTTGAGTTGAACAGTAAAGAAAATGTTTAGCTGAAACCGTAGTCAATTCATAAAATGTTTTATAAAACTCATAAAAGTTAGTGGTTGCCACTTTTTGAAAATAAAAAAGCATGCCAAGGAACACAATTAATACCGGTTTTGATTAACTGATTGAACCAGAAAGAGTTCATGGCTCAAGCAGCACAGATCTACAAGTTACTCCATCAAAACTCACTTTTGGACCTGCCTGACAAAATACTGGCATATATGATCCTATAATGCTGGTTTTTAACAAATCAATCAGTACTCTAGGTCCTCCAATAGTACACTGAAAAGTTCAGACCCAGGCCGAAGATCGATGAGCCAGTAATATGTGCATGTGTAAACACAGCACTTGAATAAAGGGGTGAAATTAAAGTTTTTATAGTTTCTCATTGTTTATGTAAAAAGGTGAGCTGATAAATAACTTTTATTCACTTTGTGCTTTAGACATGTAAAACATCCATATTTCACATCATTATTGGGTGCTTTAATAATATAATTGTGTATACATTACGTCACTGTGTGATTATATAAACTAGAGTGAAGTAACTCTGTTCATTGAAACAAACTGTCTGAAAAAAAAACTGATTTATCTGTTGCCTAAGGCAATGGATTACAGGTAATAATGTTGTAAATAATGTTAAATTTCTGGCACAGACCAATCGTTTTGCTTCATAAGACCTTGTTATATTGTCAGGAGCCACAGGTATTAAGTGTGTGTTTCTTAATATGCTTTTTTATTCTCAAAGAAGGGCAGCCACTGACTTGAAATGTATGAATCACCAAGGACCACAGTTTCAGCTAAAAATCTTTACGGTTCGTCTAAAGAAAATAAAGATGAAACATAGATGTTTTACATGTCTAAAGCACATAAAGTGAATAAACGTTATTTATCAGCTCACCTTTCTATATCTTGGATGGCTCGAGGGTTACTCAAATAACAGTACATTTACATTTTTGGGTGAACTATCTATTTAACATGCTATGGTGCAATACTGCTTATATGCTTCTAACCTAATAAAAAAATAGCTCATTAAATTGGTCCACCCCTATGTGATTGTCTTGAGGTTCTGAGCTGGAGACTGACACCAGATAACTACCCTCAGAGTGACCAGCTTCCCCCTCCCTCTTACCTCTATGGCGCTCAGCACCTGCTTCGGCTATTTGGTGAATATCAGCTTCTTTTTTCTGTTTTCATAAATTAAAGGAATTATACTTTAATGTTGTTGTTATTATAATATTTTTTTATTTTTTGTTTAGTTAAACTTCCAGAAATCTTGAGGAAGATGCACATACCAGAAAAGAACCTGAGGGCACTAGTGAAACACTTCGAGCTTTTCCTCAGGTGCAGATTTATTTTGTCATTGCATGCACATGATTAACTTGAATGCACATAAGAATTGTATGTAAGGTAAATGTGTGAGAGGTAGTTGTAAATCATTTTTTTGAAGTTCCAAGGTGATCATGCTGATCACTTGATAGAGAACACAATGTAATACTTGAGGACTGTGATGATGTCCTCTGGAAAAAGAGAAATGAGATAGATAAAACTAATATGAATAATATTTTTTTATATTTTGTTTCAAGATGTCTCATATTTACTTGTTTATAAGAAAGTATCTAAGACATAGAAATATGATTCTCAATGAAGCCCAAATCCACAAAGTTAGGACTAGGGATACATTCCTATCCTAACTATCATGGTTACAGGTAAATCTAGACTGTGTTCCAAATTATTATCAGAATCAGAAAGAGCTTTACTACCAAGTGTGTTTACACACACAAGGATTTTTTCGTGGTCTTAGGAGCTTCCAGTACAGAAGTATAAACATAGTGCAGACAACATATAATTAAGATAATAAAAACACTAATAATGAAGAGAATAGACAATAAATTATAAATGACAACAGTAATAAAAATATACAGAAAATAAAAATGTCCATAGACAGAACTGTGAATGTGCATGTGTCCTATGTATAGATGAAGGTTTGATGAGTTATTTACAGATGTACAGTACTGGGATGTGTTGTGTTGTTCAGGTGCAATATGGCCTGGTGGAAAAAACTGTTATTTTTTCTGTTTTGGTGCTCAGTGATCTGTAGCGCCGGCCAGAGGGCAACAGTTCAAAGAGAGTGTGAGCTGGGTGTGAGGGGTCCAGAGTGACTTTCTTAGCCCTTTTCCTCACTCTGGAGATATAAAGATTTTGGAGGTCGGGTATAGGGGCAACGATAATCCTCTCAGCAGTCCTGACTGTCCATTGTAGTCTTCTGATGTCTGTTGTGGTAGCTGAGCCAAACCAAATAGTTATAGATGAACACAGTACATACTCTATGATGGCAGAGTATAACTGTTTCAGCAGCTCCTGTGGCAGGTTGAACTTACTTAGCCAGCGGAGGAAATACAGCCTCTGCTGGGCCTTTTTCACAATATAGTCAATGTGATTGTCCCACTTCAGTTCCTGGGAGATGGTGGTGCCCAGGAACCTGAATGACTCTACTGCACCCACAGTGCTGTCCATGATGGTGAGTGGGGGGAGTGTATGGGGGGTTCCTCCTGAACTCTACTATCATCTCTACTGTTTTGAGCATGTTGAGATCCAAGTTGTGACTGCACCAGACAGCCAGCTGCTCAACCTCCAGTCTGTAAGCAGACTCGTCTCCATCCTTGATGAGGTCAATGACTGTCGTCAGCAAACTTCGGGAGCTTGACAAAGGGGTCTTTAGATGTGCAGTCATTTGTGTAGAGGAAGAAGAGCAGACGGGAGAGAACACATCCCTGAGGGGCGCCAGTGCTGATGGTGAGAGTCCTGGATGTGAGTTTGCCCAGCCTCACTAGCTGCTGCCTGTCTGTCAGGAAGCTGGGGGTCCACTGACAGATAGAGGTAGGCACAGAGAGCTGTGTGAGTTTGTCTGAGAGAAGGTAAGGCATGATGGTGTTGAAGGCCAAGCTGAAGTCCACAAATAAGATCCTTGTGTAATTCCCAGGTTTGTCTAGGTGTTGCAGGATGTTATGCAGTCCCATATTGACAACGTCATTCACAGACCTGTTTGGCTCTGTAGGCAAACTGAAGAGGATCCAGCAAGGGTCCAGTGATGTCCTTCAGGTAGGCCAGGACCAGTCACTCAAATGACTTCATGACCACAGATGTGAGAGCGATAGGTCTGTAGTCGTTAAGGCCAGTGATTTTGTGCTTTTTGGGGACAGGAATGATGGTGGAGCGTTTGAAGCAGCAGGGAATTTCACACAGCTCCAGAGATCTGTGTAAAGATGGGGGCCAGTTGGTAAGCACAGACTTTTAGACAGGCAGGTGAAATACCTTCTGGTACTTTTCTACTGGAAAGTATTCGATTTCATATGCAGCAATGGAGATTATGTGTCAGTACACTATTGGTTTTCCTGCAGTTCCTTTATGTGCAATTTTTAATATTGTGCTGAATTTTAACCATTGAATTTGTGGATGCGAATTTGTAAAGCAAAATAAAATGGACTGAAAATTGCCTGTCGAATACTATATGTTGTATTTTTAAACAGACTGAATATTTTAGAAGTGAATTTTGGAAGGAAAATATGGATTATTCAATTTTTAGTAAGGAAAACGTGTGTGAAATGTTTTGAATTTAAATATTCACAGCTTAAATATACAACCATGTTGAACTCCAGCCCCTAAAACGCAAGCCCTGAAAATTCCTGCCCTGGATTCATTTGACTCAAAAGTTAAGAATGTTATTGATGATATTGCACCGATAAAGGTCAGCAAGAAGAATGGCAGACAAAAATCATTTTGGAGAAAATCAACAGCAGTTCAGAATATGAAAAGACAATGCAGAAAAGCTGAGCGGATGTGGCGGAAGACGAAACTTGAAATACACTATAGCATCTATAAAGACAGCCTTCATGCTTTCAATTTGGAACTAGCCACAGCTAGACAGACCTTCTTCTCAAACCTTATAAACAGTAACCTAAACAACACTCGCACTCTTTTTGCTACTGTTGAGAGACTGACAAACCCCCCAAGTCAGATTCCCAGTGAAATGCTCTCTGACAGCAAATGCAATGAGTTTGCTTCCTTCTTTTCAGAGAAGATCAGTAATATCAGGAAGGAGATTGGCACATCTTCCTGTAATACAGAGGTCACACAGATTCGACAGCAATCTCAAAAAGAAGTGACTATGTCTGGTTTTAAAACAATTGATAGCAAAATTTTGGAAGAAATAGTACAGCATCTTAAATCGTCAACCTGCTATCTTGACACACTTCCCACATCTTTTTTCAAAAGTGTGCATAACTGTTTAGAAGCAGATCTCTTAGAAGTGGTAAACACCTCACTTCTTTCTGGGACTTTTCCAAACTCCCTGAAAACTGCAGTTGTTAAGCCCCTTCTGAAAAAGCGCAATCTTGATAACACTGTGTTGAGCAACTATAGACCAATATCAAATCTTCCTTTCATAGGTAAGATTATTGAAAAGGTAGTTTTTAATCAGCTGAACAACTACTTAAACTCAAATGGATACCTGGATAATTTTCAATCTGGTTTCCGCGTGCATCACAGCACAGAGACAGCACTCATTAAGATAATAAATGATATTCGCTTTAATTCTGATTCTGGCAAAATATCAGTGCTGGTACTACTAGATCTTAGTGCTGCGTTTGACACTGTCGATCATAACATACTTCTAGAGAGACTGGAAAACTGGGTCGGGCTTTCTGGGATGGCACTCAAATGGTTCAGGTCATACTTAGAAGGGAGAGGTTATTATGTGAGTATAGGAGAGCATAAGTCTAAGTGGACGTCCATGACATGTGGAGTCCCACAAGGCTCAATTCTTGCACCGCTGTTGTTTAGCCTGTATATGCTCCCACTAAGTCAGATAATGAGGAAGAACCAAATTGCCTATCACAGCTATGCTGATGATACCCAGATCTACCTAGCCTTATCTCCAAATGACTATAGCCCCATTGACTCTCTCTGCCAATGCATTGATGAAATTAACAGTTGGATGTGCCAAAACTTTCTTCAGTTAAACAAGGAGAAAACTGAAGTCATTGCATTTGGAAACAAAGATGAAGTTCTCAAGGTGAATGCATACCTTGACTCTAGGGGTCAAACAACTAAAAATCAAGTCAGAAATCTTGGGGTGATTCTGGAGACAGACCTTAGTTTTAGTAGTCATGTCAAAGCAGTAACTAAATCAGCATACTATCATCTCAAAAACATTGCAAGAATTAGATGTTTTGTTTCCAGTCAAGACTTGGAGAAACTTGTTCATGCCTTTATCACCAGCAGGGTGGATTATTGTAATGGTCTCCTCACCGGCCTTCCAAAGAAGACCATTAGACAGCTGCAGCTCATCCAGAACGCTGCTGCCAGGATTCTGACTAGAACCAGAAAATCTGAGCACATCACACCAGTCCTCAGGTCCTTACACTGGCTTCCAGTTACATTTAGGATTGATTTTAAAGTACTTTTACTCGTTTATAAGTCACTCAATGGTATAGGACCTAAATATATGTCAGATATGCTCACTGAATATAAACCTAACAGACCACTCAGATCATTAGGATCGAGTCAGTTAGAAATACCAAGGGTTCACACAAAACAAGGGGAGTCCGCTTTTAGCTATTATGCCGCCCGCAGCTGGAACCAGCTTCCAGAAGAGATCAGATGTGCTAAAACATTAACCACATTTAAATCCAGTCTCAAAACTCATCTATTTAGCTGTGCATTTGTTGAATGAGCGCTGTGCTACGTCCGAACTGACTGCATTATTTTATGTATAATCCTTTTCTATTTAACTGTTTTAAATTTCATTTTAAATCAATTTCTATATCATTTTAAATTTCCTTATTTTATTATTTTTAACTCCTTGTTATTTCACTTTCTTTTATGTAAAGCACTTTGAATTACCACTGTGTATGAAATGTGCTATACAAATAAACTTGCCTTGCCTTGCCTTGCCTTGAAAATACCATACATGAAAATGTAAGCACTATTATTGCAGTGCGCAAATGCAGTTTCATTTCTGTAGCAAATTATCTCAAAAAGGAAATGTATATAAATAATTAAAATGAAATATTGGTTAAAATTATTTATATCAGCTGCCAGTAGTGACTGTAGCAGTAACTCACTCACATGTTGTCCCAAACCTGTATTAATTTTTTTCATGTGCTGAACTCAAAAGAAGATATTTTGAAGAATGTGGGTAACCAAACAGTTGCTGGTCCACTTGATAGTAGGATATAAAAAAATACAATGGATGTCACTCTGGACCAGCAACTGTTTGGTTTTCCACATTCTTCAAAATAGCATGTATGTTCAGCAGAAGAAAGAAACTCGGGTTTAAAACCGACAGACAGATGACACAATTTATTATTTAATGTTAAAACAACAAAACACAGAGGAAAAACATAACTCGCTACTCTTGACTGAAAAAATAATACAGTTGCTTTAATAGGAATCAATCTATATAGTATTTTTTTATAAATATTAGTTCATTCAATTTCTTGAATGCTCCTGCTAAATATGCCTATTGTACCTGAAAATTCAACACTTTTTTTCTTTGTTCTTATTTTTTCATAACAAAGTTAAAATAATGAGAAATGTTTTTATCTTCGCCCACTTTGGCCTAAATATCCACCATTATTATGAATATGTTGTTACCTTGAAAGGCTTTGTCTTTATAATAGGGAAATTAGTTTGGCCGTACTGCTCAGACAAACTGGTAAAACTAACATGAACTAACTATGAAATGTGAAATGTCAAAAAAAAAATGTATATGACATTTTTTTCCATTTCGCCCACCCATGTTTGGAACTGACTGCACTTGTTTTGTGACTGCACTTGCACAAACTGCATTGAAATCATTTTCCAACATTTAATTTGTGTGGATATTACCAAGTCTGTAAACAGCCATTAACAGAAGCCAAAGATGCTGAAGGTGGACACAAAGAAAATAAAATACTGTAGCAGCCTGAGCAAGCTCAACATTCACTATGCGAAATATTGAAAGGAAATTCTAAATATTGAATTGGGAGTGGGGTCTGTTTTTAGAAAAGTTTAAATGTAATTTTCTTCTCATCTTGCCTCTGTATATTGCATGTATATAAGAAACAAAGCACTGTACCTTAAGGATCAGGTTCAATTGATGAAGCTTTTAATCATCTGGAAGGATGTTGCCTGCCCTTCCGCTCAATTGGGAGTTGTGTTGCTGCTCATTATTCAGTGGGTGCTCCTAAAAAAATTGTGGTGCTCCTAACACCAGTGCTACCAAGTAAAAAAGGTTAATTTCGAGCCCTGAATCGTCACCACCTTTTACCCAACTAGCAGCAGCCCTGCTTGCAGACATTACATCTTAATGAGCTGTGAAAACCCAGGTGGACGTGGATGTTAGAAGCTACATGGAGCACCTTGCAGAGAAAAACTAATATGGCTTACTTCCTCTTAAAACAGGAAGCCAGGGGGAGACTAAGAGGATTTGCATAGTCCCAATTGACAGACCAAAATTAATATCAAAAGTCATGATAAATTGAAACATAAAGTCCAGCACAGTATAATATTACCACATAATGTGCATTGATTACTATTTTGACTACGCTTTACAGTAGGGTTTGGGCTACATTCTGAGCTCAGAGCCCTCCTTCAAGACAGCATGCCAATTATACTAACAAAAAGATTTAGCAAATAGTATGTAAGTGCGAACTCGGGAAACTCATTCAACCTCCAACAGGGAGAGAATGATTGCAGAAAGACTAAAAACTGTTATTGGTTATAGGAGCAGTTATGGTAGCTATTAAAATGAGTTGCTCACATTTTCTAGCTAGTTATCTTTTGCTAAACATTAACTATAGTGCTTTATAAAATACCACTACTGGCTAGATTCCCAAGAGGTCAACTAAACCATCTGACAAAATAATTTGTAGATTTTCAAAGTGCATGATCATGTGAACTAAATGTTTAATGACATTTGTAACCATATCAATTTACATTAAATAACTATCTGTTAATCATTAGGTAAAGTTTGATAAGTACATTAGTGTATAATTTGGACCAATCAGACACAATGTTATATTAGATTTAACAAATCAATTAGTCATTAGATTAACAAATAATCACAGACCCCTCACCCAATACAAATACTGGGTGCCCGTATGACGCCAAGCCCCCGGTTCCATGGAAACCAATCTGATAACACTAAGGGAATGCAGGCAGAGCAACACACTTCATTTCCCCTTAGAAAAGAAACATAATGCCCATAAAATGGACTCTTCTCTAATTAATTCATAGAAAAACCTTTATTTGATTTAACACACATATCCTTCATGTCATTGTGTATATTATTACTGTTCTTGTATATGTTCTTATGTATTGTATACTGTTTTATGCATGCTTATGATAGATCACTAGTTAATATAACCTCACTTGATACCTATGCAACATATTAGTGTTCTAAGAATCTTCACTAGTTTGTATCTCAACTTCTGATCCAGTTACATATGCAAATTACCATGTTTGGAGACAAAGAGTCGTAAACTTTCCCCCAAAAATTTCAAGACACCATTGGCTCTTTGACACCCGAAAGGAGTGACCTCTATTGCAGATAAAGCTCTCACATCAGTGACGCCTCCCAGTCTGCGGTTCTTTTAGATCCTAAGAGGATGAGGAGGATGTGAGCTCCTCAACAACCCTTAAGTTTTGCGCCAGGCCATGCATCCTTGACTTTCCATTCAACCAAAGATCCTTGGATCTCAGCAGATCTCTTTTTTAGCTCTTTTTCACTTTCTACATGGGAAGAAACTCCCAATCACCACCGAGTCAGGACATCTTTGGAATTCATCACTCGTTAACCCGGAAGAATGTGATCGCAAGTCCAAAACCTTGAAACCATCAGAACTTTCATCCGAGACTGCATCCGGACACTCTTTCAACGACCAAGGCAATGCAAGTATCGTACATTTAACTAAACAAAACAGAGGTTTAGTATTTGCTATATACCCTTTATAAACGGCGCTGGTGGTTTTACTCGGGTGGTTAACTGACTCTCTTCATAGCTTCATTATCTGGTTTCCTGATATTTCATCCATCAACTCTCATTTGCCCTTTCCCCATGGATGTGTGATTGTATGTTTGTTTGTTTGTTTGTTTGTTAGACTAGTTTATGTTAGTGTTTAGTTAATAAAACTCTTTTGCACAAATTACATGAGTTTCTGATTATGCCTTGCAAATTAATGTCCCTTTATGATTTTGTATCCTTACTACATGCTCTAATGCATTCATACTGCATGAAAGTATTTTCTGTGGCCACGAAAATATCCTTTCCAAGAGTTGATATGAACTTACACTGAACGTTCGCTGGACTAACAGATTAGATGATGGCAATTTAATTCTGCTACATTTACTTCTGGCGGCTGATATAAATAATTTTAATTAATTTCAATTATTTATGTACATTTCCCTTTTGAGCTAATTTGCTTCATCAGTAAACACTAACAAGCATATTTTAACTAATGATCTGTTAAGCATTATATGAGGTTTCATTTTTTATTAATGAAAGCTATTATAAAGTGGTACCTGATTTTTGCATCACACTTTCTATTAAAGTTTTTGTTTTTTAACTTATTAACCCTTGGATGAGAAGTCAGTATTGTACCTTAATTTTTACGTGGCCACCAGTTATTTTCTTCTCCACTTCAAACTCTTTTGTATTATCTTTCAGGTTTTTGGCTGAGTTTCATGAGGACTTCTTTCCAGAGTCTGCATATGTGTCTGCAACTGAAGCCCATTACAGCATGAAACAACCACGCTCAATCTTCTAAGAATCCTTTACAGAGAGAGTTTATATTGTCCTGTGCTCCTCTGACACTGACTGTTGAGCCTATGTTCTTTCTACTTGCAAATTCTATAAATTTCCCTGAAATGTTTCACCTGTTCATTTCTAACTGTTCATTTGCAATGTATGACACAACTTTAATGACAATCTTTTTTTATATTTTTTATAGTTTTATTTTAAAGAATTTTGAATTCAGTTGTGCAAAATTATTATTTTCTGTTTTTCTGTCATATGAAGCCACCATTATCTCAAACTTCCTTATTTTGCTTGTCCTTTCCCTCTCATTCATCTGCATGAACTAAAACGAGCATTTGCGCAAACGCAAGAGGTTTATTGCACATATGTCTACATTTGCCACACAGAATAGTTGTAGTAACATTGTATTAATAATGCATTTTTTTAATTATGAGCTCCACTGATAATTGCTTTGTTATTCTACTTTGTCACTCACAAAATGTATTTCTTTTTGTACATTACTGTATATAAAGCTCTCAGTGGTAAAAGGTTTCAACTCTTTTCTTTCTGTGAAAATAAGACAAGGCTGAGTTTTCTGATAATATTAGTTATATTATAACAATATAAACCATTATTTATAATGATTAAAAAATCATAAAGTGACTTGACTCTGTTAGAAGTCTTATAATGGGCCATGTTTGGATCTTCCAACCGGACAATAATACAAAAAACAATAAAAAAAAATGGGTCACTGGGCACAAAGCCAAGCTTCTCCTATGGCCATTTCATTTCCCTGACCTGCACCATATAGACAATTAGTGGGGTGAAGAGGAGAAGCACCGTTATGGAGCTGGGAATCTGAAGGATCTGGAGTGATTCTGAATGAAGGAATGGTCTCTGATCTCTTGTCAGATGTTCTCTAACCTCATCAGGCATTATAGGAGAAAACTCCTATAATATTTTGGCAAATGGAGGTTTAAAAAATTATTGAATAAAAGGGTACCATTAAATATGTTCAATTTGTATTAGAGAAAACGTACTTGGTTACTGTCGCAACCTCGGTTCCCTGAGATACGGAACGAGTACTGCGTCTTGTAAAGACGCATATGGGAAAATGCCTTTTTTCTCCTGAACTGAAGTCTTATTTAATCACGCAGTGAAACTGCACGACTATTGGTTCGTGCAGTGGTAGAAAAACGAACCAATGGGTCGGCAGCGGAGCTGCACGAACCTATGGCGACGATACCCACCAAATCCCGCCGAAACGGGCGGGGCATCTGGCTATATAAGCGGTCGCTTCGCCATAGGATCCTCAGGTTTACTTCGACTGAAGCGACGACTGAGTCGTGTAGCTACCTGGCACGGCAAAGTACGCAGTACTCATTCCGTATCTCAGGGAACCGAGGGTACGACAGTAACCGAATACGTTCCCTATCGATACTCCACTCGTACTGCGTCTTGTAAAGACACATATGGGAACTGAATTTTATCACGCTGTGCTAGGGTAGATGAACGACTGTATATACCTCCATAAACATAAATGCCCATAGGGAAGTAAGTAGTATACTTCAGGCTAAAGCGAGCTAAACTTATAGAGGTCATGCTCGGCCTGGATAATCGTTCCATATGACTGTATACCCTTTTATACTCAGTTAACCGGAGTATGCAGGGTGCCAATCAGAGAGCCTGAGCGCATTGCGGTCAAGAAATCTCTGACAGGATTGTTCCCATAGCGTATGTGTACAAGCTCATCTAAGCAGAGAGGACTCTGGCCAGTAAGGCCGGTATGTCCAGGTTATAGAACCTAGCAAATGTGGACGGAGTGGCCCAGCCAGCCGCCGCACAAATCTCTGTAATGGATACACCGCTAGACCACGCCCACGACGAGGCGATGCCTCTAGTCGAATGGGCTCGTACTCCAATGGGGCATTGCAGGCCCAAAGAAGAGTATGCCAGCATGACAGCATCCACTATCCACTTAGAGAGTCTCTGCTTCGTGACCGGATGCCCTTTGGCGCAGTTACCGAAGCTAACAAAGAGCTGTTCCGTATGCCTAAAAGGGGCGGAACGCTCAAAGTAGATTCTCAGAGCTCTGACAGGGCATAACAAAGATAACTCCCGGTCCTCCTCAGACGGAGGATGCGCGGAGAGCGTGATGACCTGAGCTCTGAACGGGGTTGAAAGTACCTTAGGTACGTAACTATGCCTTGGTTTCAGGACGACCTTGGAGTCGTTAGGCCCGAATTCCAGGCAGGCAGGGCTAATAGAGAGCGCCTGCAGGTCTCCAACTCGCTTAACCGACGCTAGTGCTAGTAGCAGAGCAGTTTTCAGCGAAAGTGACCGGAGGTTCGTATACTGTAGCGGCTCAAAGGGAGGGCCTTTCAAGGCCCTCAGAACAGTGGGCAGATCCCATGTAGGGACAGTAAGGGTGGATTCAACCTCCTGGCTCCCTTCAGAAAACGGACAACTGAGTTGTCTCTGCCTACCGACTGGCCCGGTATAGGGGCATGAAAGGCCCTATAGCTGCTACGAACACCTTGAGTGTAGAGTGAGAATGTCCTTTATCTTGCAGTTCCTGCAGAAAGGACAGAACCACCGCTAACTCAGAGGTAGAGGGGTTTTCACCACGGTTGAGGCACCAAGTGGAGAAAACAGACCACTTAAGGGCGTAGAGGCGTCTCGTAGACGGGGCTCTAGCCTCAGAAATGGTGTTTAACACTCGCTCTGGGAGGCCAGTAGGCTCCCGTTGAGCGGCCAAATGTAGAGAGCCCACAGCTCGGGTCGAGGGTGCCATATTGTTCCGTTCGTCTGAGAGAGGAGATCCCGTCTCAGGGGCATGGGCCAGGGGGCTGCTGTCAGTAGCTGAGTCAGCTCTGACAACCAAGGTTGGTTGCTCCACAAGGGGGCCTTGTGGACCTTGTGACCCTGTTCCCTGATACGCCTGACGACCTGTGGAAGCAGGGCGATCGGGGGGAATGCATAAAGGAGGAGGTTGGGCCAGTCGTGGGCCAACGCGTCCCTGTCCTTCGAATAATAAGTGAGAGTTGTCTTTGGAGGTGAAAAGGTCTACTTCTGCCTTGCCAAAGGTCCAGAGATCTTCTGAACCACCTGCGGATGGAGCATCCACTCCTCTGAGGGGACATTGCTCCGAGATAACATATCCGCTCCTTGGTTCAGTCTGCCCGCAGGTGTGCTGCCCTCAGCGAGCGCAGGTTGAGCTGAGCCCATTCCAGAAGGCGCTCTGCCAGAATAAAAGAGGCGCTTCGAGGAGACACCTCCCTGGTGATTTATATAGGACACACACGGACATGTTGTCTGAGCGAATCAGCACATGTCGTCCTATTAGGTCCGGCAGGAAAAACTGGCAGGCTCGACAAACTGCTAGCATTTCCAAGCAGTTGGTGTGGACAACCCCATGGCCACGCCCTTCTTCATCCACTGTGGGTCTTCCAGGGGTCAGGGCTGTTACACAGCCTGATTCACCCTGATATGCAAGCGTCCGTGACGCCATGCATTGTGTGGAACCCGTGGTTTCAACCAGCATTGAAGGGCGCATGCGGAGCAGGCCCAGCTGTAACACTGGCGATGCTGCGGCCATAAGGCCCAGCATTCTCTGAAACAATTGAGTGGGCGAGCGGTGTCGCTCTTGAAGGTGACCGCGAGTTTCTGAATGGCCAGAGCGCGTTCTGGCGCTATCACCGCTCTCATGTGAGCTGAGTCCAGAACTGTACCCAGGAACGATACTCGTTGGCTGGAGACAGTGCGCTTTTGGCAAAATTGACCCTGAGCCCCAGCGCTCTAAGTGGCTGAGGATGAGGTTCTGTGTGAAAGTAGTTCCACCTCTGACTGGGCCAGAATGAGCCAGTCGTCGAGGTAGTTGAGAATGCGGATTCCCATCTGTCTCAGAGGGGAAAGAGCCGCGTCCATGCACTTCGTAAAAGTACAAGGGGCCAGAGACAGCCCAAAGGGTAGGACCGTGTACTGGTAAGCCACTCCCTCGAAGGCGAATCTCAAGAATCGTCTGTGATGGGGGGCTATCTGGATGTGAAAGTATGCGTCTTTCAGGTCCAGAGAACAGAACCAGTCCTCTGTGCGAATCTGCGAGAGGATCTGCTTCAGCGTGATCATCCTGAACGGCCGTCTCATGAGGGCGTGATTCAGGCGTCTGAGATCGAGGATGGGCCGGAGGCCGCCATCTTTTTTGGGGACGAGGAAGTAACGGCTGTAAAAGCCTGACTCGCTCAAAGCTGGAGGAACCATTTCTATGGCTCCTTTTTCCAGCAACGTCATCACCTCTGAGCGCAGAACGCGAGCGTTCTCGCCCTGCACCGAGGTGGAGACCACGCCGCTGAAACGTGGGGGTCTTCGAGCGAGTTGGAGTCAATACCTCGTTTTATTATCCCCATAACCCACTCTGACACTCCGGGGATGGCCTGCCATGCCTCGGCCCGTGTGGCAAGGGGTTGGATAAACTCGAGTGGCCGGCTGCACGGAGGCAGGGCACTCGTGAGGGACGGAAGAGGAAAATTGCTCTCTTTTTGAGAATGTTTGTGTTTTATTTTTTCCACTATCACAATGGACAGTTGCATGGTCGCTTGTACGGACCCTGTAGCAACAGACACAATACCCTCTGCACCCGGAAGAGAATGGGGTGCCAATAGGTTTCTCATGAGAGGCCTTTTGGTGGGCGGTCCGGCCGTGGCGGGACTCGACCCTCTCCTCTTCCTGTCCTGCAGATCAGGAGGATGCCGGGGGCGCAGGGTCCAACGCTATCTTGGGTCGGGGGCCCTGGCGCTTCGGAGGGGGGTGGCGTCTGGCTGAGCGTGAACGCCCTCGCAGCTGCTGACTCCTAGCAGGCTGAGGGGCGAAAACGGCAGGTGCAGGTTTCGCGGGCTGCTGAGTCGGCGCAGTCCCGGCTGCTGGGCTGGAGCGCTTGGGCAGGAAGTGTTGCATAGCCTGTGACGCCTTCTGTGCTTCTGTGAAGCGCTCAGCGAATCCTTCCACCGCAGGTCCAAAGAGGCCGCTGGTAGAAATTGGAGCATCAAGGAAGGAGACCCTGTCCGCGTCCTTGATCTCCGTCAGCGTGAGCCACAGGTGGCGCTCGAGCACCACTAGGCTGGCCATAGACCTTCCTATGGCTTGAGCGGTAGTCTTGGTGGCTCGCAAAGCCAGGTCCGTTGCGCTTCTCAGCTCCCTGAGAGTCGCAGGATCAGGCTCAGACTCATCTACGGCAGAGAGGAGCTTGGCCTGATAGACCTGAAGAACCGCCATAGAGTGGAGCACCGAAGCCGCCTGTCCAGCTGAAGCGTAGGAGCGTCCAGCGAGCGCTGAAGTGGTCCTGCATGGCTTGGACGGGTGACTGGCCTTCGCCTTCCAGCCGATGGCAGTGGGTGGGCAGAGATGTGCAGCCACTGACTCATCCAGGTGAGGCATCCTCTCATATCCCTTTTCTTCAGCTCCGTCAACCGTAGTGAGGGCGGATGAAGCGGAAGTACGGAAGTTCTTCAGGGAAGAACGGCGATGGTCGTTGTTGAGGGGCCTGACGGCGCCCCGGCAGAAACCACTCATCCAGACGGCTGCGAGAGGGCTCCTCTGGTGGAGACCACTCCAAACCCAGCTCTTCAACCGCTTTTGAGAGGACACGGAAAGGTTCGGCATCCATCCCGGCTTTGGCGGCGCTGGGCCCGGGCAAACCTGAGGGGGCGGGGTCAGTCACTGAGCCCGACAGCTCCTCAGCATCTGAAGCTACCAGTGACATGCTGTCATCGGCCAGCTCATCGTCACTTCCCCCGAACGAGACCAGATCGCTCACGCTTGCAGAGGGACGCTGGTCAGGTTGGGAAAAAAGGACGGGAGACATCTCTCTGTGTGGCGAAAGCGAGGCACGCGGGATCTGAGCCGGCATGAGCTCGCTCTCAACCGGGCGCTGAGAACCTCTGCCCCGCTGTTTTTTCCTCACAGGTCCCTGGGAGGAAGAAAACAGGAGGCGCGAGGGGCGGGATCACTCTCTGAAAAGAAAGCGATGCGCGTGCGCAGAGAGGCGAGACTGATGCTCTCGCAGTGAGAACGATCAGAACCAGCGAGCGTGGCATCCGCATGGGATTTCCCCAGGCAGGAAACACACATCAGTGAACTGAGGGGGGCAGTAATATGCATTTTAATCATCTAAGCTTCCGCAAATCAGAGAAGAAGAAGATGGGTAACGTTGGTGAAGAGCTTTGCATGTATTTAACAGCAGGCGCTGTTAAACACTGAGCAGCGCCAGCACGCATACTTGAGTAAGTACATGACAACCGCTCACTCACAGAGAGACACGCAAAACAAACAGATTATATTTTTATATAGCAGTGTTTTTTCGCTTTAATAATCACAGACACTAGACCATGTAGTGATTTGACAGCTCTGTTTTTGATTTATATATCAAATAAATATTCAATGACATCATTACCTTTTGAAGTTTAATCAGCCCTTTCACGATTGAAACTGAAAGACCTCTTGAAATTGTAAATGAAGTCTTTTCTTAAACCATTTAACGTATTTACAACTTTTTACGGCCTTAAATTTGATACAACTAAAATAAGGAGTTTATAAGGACCTGCGGGAGCCCTGTATTTAAGGTAGCCCGTAGGGCAGGACAGTGATATATATTGGTAGCCCGACTGGTATTAACCAATATTCCCGGGACAACGTGCTAGTGATTTTGCTAGAATTGCTGAATTTGCTGGAATTGCGAACCGCTGCTGTAACTATAGTTCAATAATATTGTTTTAAACATGAGTATTAGTACTAACAACATATTTTTACTGTATTTGTGAAAGTATTTTTTCTTTTCTTTTAGGTCATGGTACAGTAACAAAAGTACATTAACACATTTGTATTTATAATGTTTTAGTCAATTTGTAACATAATATTAACTAAGATTCATAAATGCTATAAAAACTATTGTTCATTTTAACTTATATAATGTTATAAGCTAAAACCTTATTGAAAACAGTTTGCTACAAAAGCTTCATATATTGTTCTGTGTGTGTGCGTGCACGTGTGTGTGAGAGAGAGAGGGTAGAGAGAGACTAACATTAATAAATGTTGTATAATTTTTGTTCATGATGATTAATATAGTTAATGCTAATAACTGAAACCTTATTGAAAGTATAAAAGCTAAAACCTTATTGAAAAGTTTTATATATTGTTGTGTGTGTGTGTGTGTGTGTGAGAGAGAGGATAGCTAGAGACTAACATTAATAAATGCTGTATAATTATTGTTCATGTTAATTAATATAGTTAATGCTAATAACTGAAACCTTATTAAAAGGATTACCAAAGTTGTATGTTTTGTGTGTGTGTGTGTGTGTGTGTCGTGATGGCTCGGATTAACCCTTCCATTAATGTATCCCTTAAATCCAAACTGCTAGAGGGTTACTGTAATGCATGTGCCCGCTAGGGTTGTGTCGGTGAGGAAATTTTCCCACCGGTTAATTGACCTGATGTCACACCGGTTATAACGGTATCACCGTGGTGGGGGGTCGTTTGAGTTTTCCCTCTTTTCCCCTTTTCTTAGGTTTTAAATAGCCTGTAAGCACCGGTCGCGTTTTACTTTGACTTTAATATCAGCGGCAATTCTGCGTCAAGCAGTGTTTAAAATAAAATAAAAATCAGCAAATACTGTGGAACCAAATAAATGAGAAACAAATGTTTTTTTTTTTTAAAACTCACATCAGGGATGCCTAATAGTAGTAGCCCTTTATTGTCACTAGTCACAAGTACCAGCGAAATTAGCCATCAACCTGTCCATACATACACAACATACATATGACAACGGGGTAGACAGAACAGGAAGACAGGGAATGGAAGAAAGTACAGCATTTACATGAGGAGAGGAGGAAAAAAAAATTAACCCCCAGACTATGCTCCATTGGGAGTACAGTGTGAGAACAGAAAAAAAAAACACCTCAGCACAAAAGCACATATACCATAGACACAACTTGCAACAGGGGGAAACATATCCAGCACTGGCAAGCAGCCATCCGGTCCGGTGACATTTGCGGCGCCGGTCACAGACCTGCTCAACAGCGTGGCGGTACAAAGCGTTCAGAGGCAGTTTGGTCGGGGGAGGGGAGTAATGTCTGTGATAGGGGAGGGAACAAGAGCGTCCTGCTGCAGTGTTCTTTCCCAGGGATAAATTTCCAACAACGACCTTGCCGGGCAGTGCTGGTACGGGGGAGCCAAAAGATAAGATTGCGATTTGTTTAGGCGAGTAGCCGCATTCCAAAGCAGCTACTCTATCTGTCCATTCTGGTCTCGATCATAAATTTTTCTCTGCAAAGCTGTGATCTTCTCCAAGATGGAATCCATATTGCGGTTAATAGTCTTGATAGAATCCATATTGCGGTTAATAGTCTCAGTCGCAATGCTGACCGCTCTTCCCACTGCTTCAGTCATGGCGGGCAGCCTTGTGAGGCTTTGGACAGCTGTACCCGTTTCTGAATTTTTCGATAACCCAGGGCAAAGCCTAATCCAATCAGCAGAAGACCTGTTATCATGGTTCCGAAAAGGTAGATATCTTCAATGTCCTCAACGGAAAGAGCCGCAAGACATACGATTTGCCACCTCTCCCACGCATCCCTCGTATACCCAGCTGTGAACGTTCCGTCAGGGCAGACAGGTTCCCCAGAACCCAATTTTCTAGTCGAAAAGATGGTGTCAATAGCGCTGAGAGACCAGTTGATCAAATCCATAATTTCTTAGTTTGAAGAGCAGTGCAGAGAGAGTCTCTCAATAGGATGAGACGAGACAAAAGAAGCAAGCAGGGAAAAAAAGGGGAGGACGGGGAGTGAAGAATGCGACTGCCTCCGTTGAGAGGCCAAACGAGAAAAATTGATCGATCGTGAAGGCAATGCTGGAAGATGCGCTTTAGGTCAGTGTTTCTCAACCAGGGGGGCGAGAGATAAAACTACAATATAATATATTCACTAATATTATGACTCGCCTGTTAAGTCATGTAAAAAATATAGGTTATAAATAAATAACAGTACCACCTCTCTACATATTCTGTGTTTCGGAGCAGCAAAACGTCTCTCATCACGCTGTGTGAATACAGACTGAATAGCGGCTCAAAAACTATGAGCAAACATCAGCACTCGGCTGGATAAAAGAAGCCAGTGTCACACTAGTAGACACGTTTTGATGGACGACTATTGTAATCAGGGTAAAGATGATTAACGTGACATGATCGTGCATTATGCGTGCGTTATGTCCGTTATAAATGATGCGCAAACGAACCGTGTATGTGCGCTCTCGATCACTCTAACATCATATTTCTGCTTGAATACAGCGAGTGTTTTATAATGGATGCTCGCGTGTGTTGAAGTTTGTGAGGATCAGTGGTGTTTATGTGCACACGGTCATCAGACTCCAAACAGCTTGTTCTTACAGAGGAACTATTTACTGATGACGTCATGAATAGTGAATACAAATAAAATATTATTTTATTTATTATTATTAAATTAATGCAACAAAGATACATCCCAACAAGCCTTTTTAATTATCAATTGTATTTAATATGTATTTTATCATTTATTAACTTTTCACTTGGTAGATCTCGGTGAGTTTCTTATTTGAAAAGATTAAAGATTTTGAATTAGATTAATGTCAGACTCCGAAGTCAACCGGCTTAAAACGGGCGCTTTTACATTTGGTTTTGAAACTCTTCCACCATCGTCTTGTCTGTCTCACCTCACTCTTCTTGTCAGTCATCTCTCTTCACATGATAAATTAAATCTGATCTGTGATGTAGAGGTCTGCGCGGGACTATTTTAGGTTTTATTCCGCTCCCGCGATATATTCACTGTTTGTTCACATTTCTGCTGAAAGACAGAGAGATAGGCTAACAAAAAAAAGTCTAGTCTGCACAAAATTATATTTATTTTATTCGTCTTGTCAAGAGTCTTGAATTTATTGACAGAAAAATGCATACCTAGACTGCTGTGATGCAAGACTGTCATCCGTTCGGTGCGTTGCATTGATCAGCCGCGTTCAGTTTTAATTTTAGTGTCCTCTAACTGAACAAAATAATTTTTATTACTATAAAAAAAATGACGGTGGGGGACGGTGCCACGGTGAGCAAGTGACGTAACGGTGTTGCGGCTTAACACCGTCATCACCGTCTTTCCCGGCAAGCCTAGTGCCCGCTGGTCACAGTTTTCCTGATGCAACCGGGGTGGCGTTTGCACTCGGCTTGGGCCCGCCATCGCAAAAGTTATAGCGCCACCAACTGGCAGCAGGAAGTGTGTGATTTTCAAAATGCTTTGAATTCACCATCTTACTTTTACCCAATTTGCTTCAAACTTCATCAGAATACTGTAAAAACACGGCCGATGTGAAACTGTGAAGGAAATATTGCTATCTAAAATACTGTTGCCATGGCAACGTGTCAACCCTCAATATTCTTTTTTAGGTGATTTTGAGGCTATCCGGGCATTTTTGGGGGGCTTAACATGGTCAAAAACTCTTGAAAATTTGCACACACATTGGAACCCGTGGCAGTTAGGACGCCGCTGGGACCCGGGCGTGGCACAGAGGCTCTACGGCGCCCCCTGGAACACATCAGAAAACTTGATGTGTAGCTCACACATACTTGCACGTATTCATATGAAACTCGGTACACATATAGATCTCATCGAGGCGAACAACTTTTGCACCGCATGTCATGGGCTCTGCCCAACAGGAAGTCGGCTATTCTATTGTTTTCCTTAGGATTATTTTTATTTTATTTTATTTTTTTATCTGGGCATTTTTGGGGGGCTTAACATGGTCAAAAACTCTTGAAAATGTGCACACACATTGGAACCCGTGGCAGTTAGGACGCCGCTGAGGCTGGGACCCGGGCGTGGCACAGAGGCTCTACGGCGCCCCCTGGAAAACCATCAGAAAACTTGATGTGTAGCTCACACATTCTTGCACGTATTCATATGAAACTCGGTACACATATAGATCTTATCAAGCTGAACAATTTTTGTGTCACATGTCATGGGCTCCGCCCAACAGGAAGTCGGCTATTCAGGGCTGTTTAAAAAGCACATGCTCTGGAATTTGAAATACTCCTCCCAGGATTTTCAACACACGAGCACCAAACCCGGTGAACGTGATCTCAAGACATTGGGGATGCTAAATTGCAGAGGGATTTTTGATATCTCGAACGGTTTGCCCGTGGCGAGGCGATAAATTTATGGCGAGAATTGAGATACAGGAAGTGTCTAATAAAGTCCACATACATTGTCTGATTTTGATCACACTTCAGTGGTTTGTTCGGTGTATGAAGCCGATCGCATCGATGTGACAATTATGAGGCAAAGTTATAGCACCACCAACTGGCAGCAGGAAGTGTCATTTTCAAAATGCTTTGAATTCACCATCTTACTTTTACCCAATTTGCTTCAAACTTCATCAGAATACTGTAAAAACACGGCCGGTGTGAAACTGTGAAGGGAATATTGATATCTAAAATACTGTTACCATGGCAACGTGTCAAACCTCAATATTTCTTCTGGTGATTTTGAGGCACTTAAGTTGTTTAGAATTTCATAAAACTCAACACACACATCAGTATTAATTATAGATAGACACTGGCAAAAGCTCATTAACGGGCGTGGAGGAGGCACTCTATAGCGCCACCTTTTGTCAAAAAATGGGAGATTAATTTTAGCTACAGTCACCAAACTCAGTACATATATTGTTCTCATCAAGCCGGACAACTTTCTAATTTACACTCATTAGCTAGGACCAACAGGATATATTTATTTTTGTGTGGAAATAATGATGTGAATTACTGCATACTACTCAGAGGAAAATTATACTATGCACCCCAAACTTTGTTTGCGTGATGCCAAAACATAGAGGAACTTAAATTGCGAACGGCTTTTGGATAGCTTGAACGGTGTGGCTATGGTGATTTATTAAAATAACATTAAAAAAGATAGATCACTGTTAAGGCCCGTACAGACCGGGACGAATATCGGCGCGCTTTATTCGCCAGCGTTCTTCAACACGTTTTTTGTGTTCACACCCAAGCGATTTTCGCTGACGATGAGCCGAGTGAACATGCAAATTCATTCCCTGACATTAGATGGCGCTTAATGTAAAACAGAAATGCCCCGGTACACAAGGTGGCGTTGCGCAACTTTACGCTTCTGACACTCGCTTGTCACTCAGAAGAAGAGAGCAAGTATTTACGCGCTTGTCAAAATCATACAAATTTGTCATAAAGTTATTTGTGTTCAGACACCAACGAGACCAGCAGCTCTACATTCATCTTGCCTTGCATCTTCTTTGTCTTCTTATTTCTTCCCGGCAGTGTAGATCTCACCGTCATTTAGATTTTTTTATAGTAATAAAAATAATTTAGTTCAGTTAGAGGACACTGCAATTAAAACTGAACGCTGCTGCTCTATGCAGTGCACCGAACGAACGAGAGCCATGCATCACAGTATTGATTTTTACCTGTATTTTAAATCAAACATTGTGTTTGGGGTTATAATTGATAACCAGATTTCGCCGCGGGATTAATTTCCTGAATATAACGTGGTAACGGTCGGTAACTCTGGTGCAATTTAAACGGGAGCGGGCGGGGAACATTACCCTGTTCCCAGACGTCCTTTCAGAACAGCATATCTGCGCTTTATTCTCATCGAGCTCCGGTACAGCCTGCACTCGGACCGTTATGCGCACGCTGCAGCACGAACCAGTGCTTCGTTTTATTCGCGGGGTCTGAGCAAAGCATGTGCAACGATGCAGATATAATATAGAGCTCTCAAACAGAACTGGCAGGTTGTGATGAGTGACAGATCAGAATAAAGATGGAGTGTGAATGCGATGTCATTGAAGGACGTTCAACTCGTCTTTCCTTTTAATTTTTTTGTATTATGCTTATTCTATCATTTTAAATGACAGACTGTCAAATTTATTTATTTTTCTCTGCTGCACTTTTCACTGTGTTAACAGCAAGATGTTAAATGAATTTAGTGTTTTGACAAGACTTATAAAATATATATTAGGCTAAACCTACATTTTTTTCCTATTGTGTTGTAGGCTGAATGTTAGCCTAAACAAATTATATCCTGACAAAACGAATAAAAAGAAGGATTACAATTTTTATGTAACTTTTTTTTTCTTTCTGTGACACTTTATTCCGTGTTGGCAGCAAAATGTTATTGACATTTTTCTGTCAATAAATACAAGACGAATAAAATAAATACAATTTTATGCAGACTACACTTTTATTTGTTAGCCTAACTATCTGTTCAAGCAGAAATATGAGTGAGCCGAGAGCGCACACGGTTCGTTTGCGCATCATTTATAATGGACATAACGCGCGCCTAATGCACGATCCTGTATGTCACTGTAATTGTATGTCACTGTAATCATCTTTTCCTTGATTACAATAGTCGTCCATCAAAACTTGTGTGTACTAGTGTGACTTCTTTTATCCAACTGAGAGATGTAGTTTGCGTATCATATGATTACGCTATACAGCGTTTTTGAGCAACCGTTCAGTCTGTATTACACACGATGAGAAATGTGTGCAGCTCCGAAACACAGAATATGTAGAGAGGTGGTACTGTTATTTATGTATAGGCTATATTTTTTTTTACATGACTTAACATGCGAGTCATAATATTAGTGAATATATTATATTGTAGTTTTATCTCTCGCCCCCCTGGTTGAGAAACACTGACCTAAAGCGTGATCGTCCAGCATTGTCCTCATGATCGATCTATTAGGCATCCCTGCTCTAAGTGATGTAAAAAAAAAAACATTAGTTTCTCATTTATTTGAGAATTTATTTGCTGATTTTTATTTTATTTAAACAGTGCTTGACGCAGAATTAAAGTCAAAGTAAAACACGCACGGCGCTTACAGGGTATTGTAATGTAACTCCCCATCGTGTGTAATGGGAAAATTTCCTCACCGTCACAACCCTAGTTCTCGGCAAGACTGTTTTGTGTTTGAGCGCCCCCAAGTTGTGTTTTACTGTAACTTCAGCAGCTCCAGACACGTGTGCAAAAGCGCCAATCTCATTGGTCGGATAGTTTTTTACGCAGCGCATCAAACCAAAAAAACGAACCCGAGGCGTTTTTTTTTTAAATGACGCTTTTACGCGTGGCGTTTTTCGTATCGGTGTGCACACTCACATTGGCGCCCTTTGTTTAGTCACGAGGCGTTAAACGTCGGCGAATATCGCGCGCGAAATTCGTCCCGGTGTGTACAGGCCTTTAATATGTAAAAGGTGAATACTGTAATACCAAGGATGACCACAAGATGGAAGTATAACCTTAATCCTGAAGAACTACAAGATATGTTTCTCTGTGTCTTATAATTAAAAACAATGCATTCAATCAGTTGAAATGTTCTGCACTGTCAGTATACTTTTACATAATTATAGAGAATTAAAAACGTTTTATTTTAATCTTTAAGGAAAAATAATTACAACATCTATATGTTCTAACTTGTTTCACTTATAGGATAAGGAATATTTTAATATGTCCCTTTACTGAATTATTGAATTATTTATTTACAGGGGCAATGCACATTAATAAACATAACTGTAAACGTGCCAGAATTAGCCCAAAAGGCTATTTTTCATCTGTAGACCCTTGACAGAATGTTAAAAGGTCACCCTAAAACAAAGACAGATCATCACACATATACACATCATATGGAGAGAGAAAAAAAAAAAAGAGTAAAAATTATATATATTACAGAAAACAAAAATCACACACAATCAGAAAATTTGCTACTAAAATACAAAATATAACTGAATTATCTAAAACAAGGTAACCATGAGAGAAAGAGAAAAAGAGAGAGAGAAGAGAAAGATGGCAACAGGAGAGAGCAACATAGCTAAGAGCAATTAGTACAAGGAAGTCTATTGTCAAGAATACAATACTAATGTTGACAGTGCTGAGTTGTTAGTAACCATTTTTTAAGATGAGACTGAAAAGAGCCAGAAGTATGTAATCGTCTAATTGTTGATGGGATGGAGTTCCATTCCCTTGCAGCTTTGACTGAAAATACAGACTGACTGAAGTTACTTCTTTTGAAAGGAATAATACAGTCCCCTCTTTCCCCACCCCTTGTAGATCGGTGAGCAGTTGTTCTAATATTCACAAACTGTTTTAGTGGTGAAATTAAGCTATTCATAGTCTTAAACAGCAGACAGATATGTACATATTTGATCAAGTTATCCCAGCTTAGCAAATTGTATTTCTTTAAAATTGAGCAATGATGAAACTGAACTGATTTCTTATCAAGAGTTTTTAGTGATTGTTTATACAAAGACTCTAGTGGTTTCAGAGTAGTAATACTGGCATGCGACCAAGTAGTTAAACAGTAAGTAATATGAGAAATAATCATGGAATGCATATATATCAGAGCGGCGTCAGATGACATATAATCACGAATAAATCTAAAATTTGATAAACTAAATCTGACCCGGTTACAGACCTTTTTAACCTGCGCCTTAAATGAAAGTTTGGAATCAATCAGAACACCAACGTACTTATATTCCGATACAACTTGTAATCTTTCCCCTGATACAAATACATCTGGCACTACACTTAAATTCTTAGTTTTAGTGATAAACATACACACTGTTTTAGAGATGTTTAACTGTAGGCAGCATTGTTCTAGCCAAGCTGCAACATGAACCAAGGATTCTGTAAGTTCATTTGCAACTTGTGACACACTACTTCCGTGTATATAAATGACAGTGTCATCTGCATACATTTGAATGTTAGTGTTAGGACAGACGGATGGAAGATCATTGATGTACAACGTAAAAAGTAAAGGACCCAGAATAGATCCCTGTGGAACACCAGTGTATATACTTAGGGGAGCTGAATTATAATTCTGTATACTAACATGCTGTGTGCGACCTGACAAGTATGATTCGATCCATCTTAAAGTATGTGGAGAAAAATTAAAACTTAATAATTTAGACAAGAGAATTCTATGGTTTAGAGTGTCAAAGGCCTTCCTGAGGTCAAGAAACACAGCTCCGACGACCCCTCCTTTATCTAATAGAGACTTGACTTTTTCAGTGAAATAGCAATTTGCCATCTCAGTTGAGTAGTTTGCTCTGAAGCCAAATTGCATTGGATGTAAAGCAAAATAACTATTATTTAAATAATTAGTGATTTGTGCAGCCATCAATTTCTCTGCAACCTTTGAGACTATAGGTAAAATACTAATAGGTCTGTAATTACTAGCAGAGTGAGGGTCACCACTTTTGAATATAGGCACAATAACAGATGACTTCCAAGCACATGGGAACATCCCCTGAGAAACTGAAAGATTGATAATTTTAGTGATAGGATTAACTAACGACTCACTAAGCTCTTTAAACATTATCACATCCATACCAAAAATATCCTTTGCTCTGGATGGTTTAAGAGATGTAATTGTTCTTGTGACGTCTAATTCAGAGACTGCCCTTAGAGTAAGGGCTTGTTCCACTGTCTTCACTGTATAAACTTCTGAATACTTAGGGGAAAAACATTGCGAAATTGTGACTACCGAGTCAACAAAGTAATAATTAAGTGCTTCGGCTACATCAGCTGGATTGTTAGTCAGCTTCCCGTTAACCATCAATTCAAGTGATGACCTATCTTTTTTATTTTCACCTTTTAAGTAGTTCAACTTATTCCAGATTGTTTTTGAATTACCTCTAGCCTCATTAATTATTCTCAGGAAAAAATCTGCCTTTGCTTTTCTCAAGGTCTTTACCACCTTGTTCCGTAACATAGCCAAATGTTGTCTATCATGACTAAACTTTGATCTGTTTGCAGTTTTTAAAGCAAGATCCCGTTTTTTACTGCTCAGTTCAATTAAACAGAATAAGAAACATAGACATAAAATAAGTTATGTATTTTGCTGGTAATATGGTTGTATATTATTGTTTCACAAATGCTTATAGATAATTTTAAATGGTTATAGATCATAACATTTTTGGCAACTGTTGTAATTTATAGGGCACTGACAACATAATTTGGTAACACTAAATAATAACTGCACGCTATGAGTCATTAGGTAAGCTTTATTAAATAGTCAGTTCATCCTTTATAAAGCATTATCCCAACATAAAGAGTTATTAGTAAACAGTTTAGAAATAGAGCTATGAATGCCTGGTTCTTTATTTATAAGCATATCTATTACAAAGCAAATTTAAAGGCTCAGTTGTCTTCCTAAGAGTAAAAAAATAAGCAAACACAACACAGAGGGATACAGAACTCAGAAATATGTATTTCAAGATGCAAAAAAATGAAACTGTAAAACTTATTTTTATCTTTAAAAGAAAAATCATTAAGTTTGATATAATCCTTCTCTCTCACTGATAGGATAAGGCATATTTTAAACCTGACCATTTACTGCTCAGTTAAATTAATTAGAATAAGAAATAAATGCATGAAATAGGCTATTATGTATTTTACTGGTAATATATTGTATATAATTATTTTAAGTGCTTATAGATTAAAATATTTTTTTAAATGGTTAAAGATCAGAAAATGAGTTGGTAAACATTTACAATAAATTATCTTAGGTTGACATTAGTTAATGCATTAACTAACAATGAACAATATATTTTTACAGCATTTTTTTTTTATGTTAGTAAAAATAGTCATGCATTATTAGATGCTTTATAAGTATTGATCATGTTAATTAATATAGTTAATGTTAATAACTGAAACCTTTTTGAAAGTGTTACTAAAGTTTTATATGTTGTTCTGTGTGTGTATGTATTGCGCAGACTTAATGGTTTGGATTGACCCTTTAATTGCTGTATCCCTTAAAACCAGACTGCCAGAGGGTTACTGTAAATGCATGTGTGAGAGAGACTGAGAGAGAGAGAGACTGAGAGAGAGAGAGAGAGTTTTAAACATATCTTTAATCACCAGAAAAAAATACTCAGTCATTTCTGGTTGTTGTTGTTTTTTTTGCATTACAGCTCAAAAAATGTCTTAGGCCTTATCAGTTTTGATGGCTTGGTTTAACCCATTAATTGCAGTGTCCCTTAAAACCAGACTGCTAGAGGGTTACTGTAAATGCATGTGCCCACTTGGCACCGCTTTCCTGATGCCACCGGGGTGGCGTTTGCATCGGCGTGGGCCCGCCATCGCTGCTTGCAGCTATATTTAGGGACCGAGCACTGATGGTGCGAGGACCCTATTGAATCTGCTCCGTTTATTAGGGACCGAGCACCGACGGTGCGAGGACCCTATTGTATCTGTGTTGTTTATTATTAGGGACCGAGCACCGATGGTGCGAGGACCCTATTGAATCTGCTCCGTTTATTAGGGACCGAGCACCGATGGTGCAGAGGACCCTATTGAATCTGCTCCGTTTATTATTATTAGGGACCGAGCACCGATGGTGCGAGGACCCTATTGAATCTGCTCCGTTTATTATTCTAATTATTAGGGACCGAGCACCGATGGTGCGAGGACCCTATTGAATCGGCTCCGTTTATTATTCTTATTATTCTTCTTCTTCTTCTTCTTCTCCAAACTTAATCGCATTTTAGAGGGCCTAAACATGCTCGAAAAGTCAGGAAACTTTGCACACGCATCAGAACTGGTGAAAATGTACGTCTGATATGGGTTTCAGAAGTAGGTGTGGCAAAATGGCTCGACAGCGCCACCTATAAATATTCAGCGGAGTGCGCCTCGAGCTACGTTTCACGTACATGTACGAAAATCGGTACACTTATGTAACTTAACAATACCTACAAAAAAGTCTCCAGGTACGAAATCAGAAACCCAACAGGAAGTCGGCTATTTTGAATTTTCTCGTCATATTTTGTGTCATTTTTGCCATTTTCAGGTGTCATACTTTAACGAACTCCTCCCAGAGATTTATTCGGATGAACACCAAAATTGGTCAGTGTAATCTAAACCCTTTGTGACGTTAAATTGCGAAGATCTAGAGTTTTCATCGGAGGGCGTGTCCGTGGAGTCCTGTCAAATTTTGATGTTTCGCCATGAAACAGGAAGTTGTTATATCTCAGGCATGCTATGTCCGATCTACACCAAACTTCACACGTTTGATAAGAATCCTGACCTGAAGAGATCTAAGTGACCATATTCAATTATAGTCATAGCGCCACCTGCTGGCAACAGGAAGTGACATGTTTTACTCTGTAACTAACTCCTCCTAGAGATTTAATGACATCAGCATAATGTTTAGGTCAGTTTAATCTAAAGGCCTTTGTGATATTAAATTGCGAAGAGCTTGAGTTTTCACTAATGGGCGTGTCCATGGCGGCGTGACAAAATTCGATGTCTCGCCATGAGAATAAAAGTTGTTGTAACTCAGTCATACAATAACCGATCTGCCCCAGACTTCACACTTTCGATAAGAATCCAGGCCTGAACACATCTAAATACGAATATTCCATTATAATCAGATCGCCACATGCTAGCTACAGGAAATTACTTGTTTTACACTAACTTAAACATGCAATGTCCAATCTGCACCAAACTACACATATTTGATAAGAGCCTTGGCCTGAAGACATCTACGTGCCAATGTTCAGTTAAAGACATAGCGCCACCTGCTGACAACAGGATATGTCATGCTTTGCACTAACTCAGCCATAAAATATCCGATCTGCCCCAAACTTCACAGGTTTGATAAGAGCCATGGTCTTCAGACATTTACATGCCAATGTTTAGTTATAGACATAGCACCACCTGCTGGCTACAGGAAATTACTTGTTTTACACCAAATTCAACATGCAATGTTCAATCTGCTCCAAACTTCATATGTTTTTTTTAATTACTGGTCTGAAAACATATACCACATTTTCAGTTCAGTTATCTATATAGTGGCACCTGCTGGCCACAGGAAATTCATTGTTTTATAGTAACTCAAACATGCATTGTCCAATCTGCACCAAACTCCACATATTTGGTAAGATTCCAGGCCTGAAGACATCTAAAGGCCAATATTCAGATGTAACCATAGCGCCACCTGTTGACAACAGGATGTGTCAGGCTTTACACTAACTCAAACATACTATGTCCAATCTGCACCAAACTTCACACGTTTGATAAGAGCCATGGCCTGAAGACATCTACGTGCCAATGTTTAGTTATAGACATAGCGCCACCTGCTGGCTACAGGAAATTACTTGTTTTACACTAGCTTAAAGATGCAATGTTCAATCTGCACCAAACTTCATATGTTTGATAAAAGTGCTAGCCTGAAGACATCTACATGTTAATGTTCAGTTATGGACATGGCTCCACCAACTGGCAGCAGGTTTGGTAAATATAAATGACTTTGACATATTCCTCTATATTTACCTTTTTAAATGCATATTGCTCACCGTTCCCTGTCTTTCTGAAGCCAGCAGTCAGCGGTGAGCTGGGTGCGAGGTCCCTTCCATCGCTGCTTGCAGCTTTAATTAGGGACCGAGCACCGATGGTGCAGAGGACCCTAGTGAATCTGCTCCGTTTATTAGGGACCGAGCACCGATGGTGCAAGGACCCTATTGTATCTATGTTGTTTATTATTATTATTATTATTATTATTATTATTATTATTATTTTCGAAAAGTCAGTAAATTTTGCACACGCATCAGAACTGGTTGAAATTTACATTTTATATGGGTTTCAGAAGTAGGTGTGGCAAAATGTCTCGACAGCACCACCTATACTCATTCAGCGGAGATCCCTCGGGCTACGTTTCACGTACATGTATGAAAATCGGTACACTCATGTAACATAACAATACCTACAAAAAAGTCTCCTGGAACGAAATCCGAAACCCAACAGGAAGTCGGTTATTTTGAATTTTCTCGTCATATTTAGTGACATTTTTGCCATTTGCAGGTGTCATACTTTAACGAACTCCTCCCAGAGATTAATTCGGATGAACACCAAAATTGGTCATTGCAATCTAAAACCCTTTGTGACGTTAAATTGCGAAGATCTAGAGTTTTCATTGGAGGGCGTGTCCGTGGCGTCCTGTCAAATTTCGATGTTTCGCCATGAAACAGGAAGTTGTTATAACTCAGGCATGCAATGTCCAATCTGCACCAAACTTCACATGTTTGATAAGACTCCTGATATGAAGAGATCTACATGACCATATTCAGTTATAGTAATAGCGCCACCTGCTGGCAACAGGAAGTGACATGTTTTACTCTGTAACTAACTCCTACAGATTTAATGACATCAACATAATATTTAGGTCAGTCTAACCTAAAGGCCTTTGTGATGTTAAATTGCGAAGATCTAGAGTTTTCGTTAAAGGGCGTGTCCCTGGCGGCATCACAGATTTCGATGTCTCGCCATGGGAATAAAAGTTGTTGTAAATCAGCCATACAATGTTCGATCTGCCCCAGACTTCACATGTTCGATAAGAATCCAGGCCTGAACACATCTGAATATGGGTCTCAGAAGTAGGTGTGGCAAAATTGCTCGACAGCGCCACCTATACTCATTCAGCGGAGAGCCCTCGGGCTACGTTTCACGTACATGTATGAAAATCGGTACACTCATGTAACATAACAATACATAACAATAACATAACAATCGGATGAACACCAAAATAGGTCATTACAATCTAAAGCCCTTTGTGAGGTCGGCGATGAGCCGGGCGAGGTCCCTTCCATCGCTGCTTGCAGCTTTAATTAAATGTTGCCTTTCTTGGCAAAGGACCATTTAAAAAAGAGACTGCATTTAGTCATTTTTACATTTAGTCATTTTGCAGACACTTTTATCCAAAGTGACTTACAATTGGGGAATACGTAAAGTGATTCATCTTGAAGAGGCAAACAGACAGAGGAAGTGCTCGTAACACCAAGTCTCAGGAATTGTTCAAATAAGTACAAGCTAGCAAGGGAAGGAGAAAAAGATGTTTTTTTTTATTGTTATTTTTTTACACATTTAGGATGAAGACAAGTAGCGTCGAAAGAGATGAGTTTTAAGTTGTTGCTTGAAGATTGACAGGGATCCAGCATTCCGGATAGGGGTGGGAAGATCATTCCAACAGCCAGGAATGGTGAACGAGAATGTTCTGAGAGTGATTTTGAGCCTCTCTGTGATGGCACCACAAGGCGTCGCTCACTAGCAGATCTCAGACTTCTGGAGGGGATGTAGATTTGTAATAGTGAGTGGAAGTAGGCGGGTGCTGAGCCTGGGGTTGTTCCATATGCAAGCATCAGTGTCTTGAACTTGAGCCGAGCTGCAACTGGTAGCCAGTGCAAGGAGTTAAAAAGAGGTGTAACATTAGCTCTTTTGGGCTTTGTTGAAGACCAGTTGTGCCGCTGTATTCTGAATCATTTGTAGATGTTTGAATGTACTTGATGGAAGTCCAGCCTGAAGGGCATTGCAGTAGTCCAGCCAAGAAATGACAAGGACCTGGACAAGAAACTGTGCAGCATGCTCTGTCAGAAAGGGCCCGATCTTTCTGATTTTGTGTAGTGCAAACCTGCAAGATTGAGCAGTCTTTGCAATGTGCCCTTTGAAGGTCAGCTGGTCATCAGAGATTACACCAAGATTTCTAACCGAAGTTGATGGGGTAATTGTTGATAAACCTAACTGAATCGTGAAGACCTGCTGTAGATTTGGAGTGGCAGGGAAGACAAGAAGCTCAGTCTTTGCCAGGTTGAGCTGTACGTGCCGAAATGTCTGCCAGGCAGCCTAAGATCCATGCAGCTACCGTTGGATCATCTGGTTGAAAAGAGAGATATAGCTGTGCGTCAGATAGAGCTGGCGAAGTTCCCAGTGATGTCCAGTGATGAGAGGGTGGACAGGAGGATCTGATGATTGACAGTGTCAAAAGCGGCAGATAGATCCAGCAGAATGAGGATTGATGATTTGGAATCAGCTTTTGCAATTCGCAGGGCTTCAGTAACTGAGAGTAACGCAGTCTCAGTTGAATGGCCACTCCTGAAACCTGACTGTTTAGCATCCAGTTTGTTGTTCTGTGAAATAAACAATGAGACCTGGTTGAAGACAACTCATTCGAGTGTTTTCGCTATGAATGGAAGGAGAGAGTCTGGTCCCTGAATCTGGTTCACGGAGAACATCAGATAACGAGGGGTTAGAAGGGGCAGTCCGTGCTAGCCTGGAGGAGAGAGGACAAATGTCGTCTAGACAAGAGGCTAAGGTAGAGCATAAAGTTTCAATAGCTGCATTCACATCCAGAGATGAGAAATTGGTAGATGAGGGAAGAGAGGAGTATACTACAGAGGAAAGATGGGAGGGAGAAAGGGAGTGTAGGTTTCGTCTTAAAGTAACCGGTAAGGGGGTTGGTGGCACCCGGGTAGTAAAATGTAATGTACATTTAATGAAGAATTGGTCTGCAATACAATTGCGTGTGTAAATGAAATCAAGTTGGTTGCCTGATTTTTGCATGCTAGTAGTGGTAAGGTGATTGAGATCAAATGAAGTCTGTAGCATAAGGCTTCTCTAGAAGAGTGGAGTGCCATCCTCCATGAAAGAGGACAGCAGCCCATCCAGCTCCTCTAGGAAGGTGGCTAGAATTTGGCCAGGGGGCCGGTAAATTACCACAATCTGAAGTTTTATAGGAGCTATTACAGTAATCGCATGAGATTCAAATGAGTTGTAATTGCATAGGGGAGAGTGGGTTGAGTATTTCAAATTGTTTAAAATGAGCAGACCAGTGGATTTACCTGGAAGCCCCGATCATCTCTGACTTTAAGAGAAAACGGCAATGAAATTGGCTAGAGGATTTTGCATATCTGAGCAACTCCCCTTGCATACGGGTATAAAAGGGCGACAGGTGCATCCTCTCATTAGGTTTTATGGTGAGGAGCCGAGAACGAGTGGGCGAGTGGGCAACAGGTGCACCGTGACCGCTCTCTCCACCTGGGGATTGCCTGCGTACCCCCTGGCAGCCCCGCCATCGAGGGTAGTGAGGATGGAGGAGATGGACGAGCGGCTTCTGGCCGTGAAAGGGGACATCCACGACTTCGTCAGCTCCTCATGCACCTCCGGGAAAAAAGGCACCGGAGCAGAGCGCGGTTGTGAGCCGCGCCCCGCTCCGAGAAACCAATCATCCAGCCGCGAGGGCTCGGGACTGGGCGGTCTGTTGACCTCCAGCCCGATACAAGCGATACAGGCAAGCATGGCCATCAGCTCTGGGTCCGGTCCGGTGCGGGTCCGGTGCGACATCCTATCCACGGATGGCACGCCGAATGAAATGCTGTGTGCCCCATGGGACGGAGCAGCGGAATCACCCGGTAACCAGACGGGATGTTCAATGCGTGAGGAGTAAGAGGTCCTAGGGGGCGTGCCCGGTGGAGAGGCTCTTACTTTTACCCTCAGATCTCCCAGAGCGCCAGCCGGTGGTTCTCTGCTCGAGCCAGAGAACAGAGCACGGGTGGCGACAGAGGGTGCCAATCCTTTCAGAAAGGAAAGGCGAGATTGCCGCAAAGTCATGCTCATACGCCCACAACAGTCATCCACGAACGCATCTTCAGCGTTTTGGAAGCCCAGACACTGAAGACAATGATCGTGTCCGTCATCCGTGGACAGGGAATGATCGCAACCAGAAGGACACGGACGAAACGACATCTTGAAAAAAGGCGCGATCGTCCGTGATTTGCTCTTTCAGAATTTGCTCTTTTAGTTGAAGTGCCCTGAGGAATCGCTGATGAGAGGGACACCGCTGATCGCATCGTTACGCCAACAAATAGGAACAAATAAGAGATGAAAAGCTTGTGGAGATCAGGATACTTCTTATCCACTCGGCTCCGAAGCAAAAATCTAATGAGTGGATGCACCTGTCATCCTTTTATACCCGTATGCATGGGGAGTGGCTCAGGTATGCAAAATCCACTAGCCAATTTCATTGGCGTTTTCTCTTAAAGTCAGAGATGATCGGGGCTTCCAGGTAAATCCCCCTTTGTTGTCACGACATAACTCGTAGTGACCGACAGATAGGGAAAGAGAAATTGTTAGAGAGGGCAGCTGGGGTTGCTAAGTCTTCTGAACGAATCCAGGTCTCAGTCAAGCCCAAGTTGCTGAGTGTGGATTGTAAAGAAAAAGCAGAAATGAAGTCTGCTTTGTTGACAGCTGACTGACAATTCCAGAGAGCCACGGAGAAAGAAAGAGGTGTAGTAGAAAATGTAGAGATAGGGCGCTGGTTAGCAGGATTACATTACATTAACCGGAATGGTTTGGAAACACATGATAGAGGTGGAAGGATAGAGGATAGCCAAGGAGAGCATATAGTCTCAATATGACACCCCTGGTTAAATTAAAAAAAAATTAAAAAAAATTAACCAGGGGTGTCATATTGAGACTATATGCTCTCCTTGGCTATCCTCTATCCTTCCACCTCTATCATGTGTTTCCAAACCATTCCGGTTAATGTAATGTAATCCTGCTAACCAGCGCCCTATCTCTACATTTTCTACTACACCTCTTTCTTTCTCCGTGGCTCTCTGGAATTGTCAGTCAGCTGTCAACAAGGAGTTAAAGGAGTTAAAAAAAGACCACGAGAAATAGACAAGTCCTCCGCCTCTCCGGGTGACCTAATTAATGCAGCCTTAGCAATACTTTAACAGATGTGAATTATATAAATGTGATAGTGTATTTTGTGTAAGCCAGGTTAAAGAGATGTGTCTTTAATCTAGATTTAAACTGACAGAGTGTGTCTGCTTTCCGAACAGTGTTAGGTAGATTTATTCCAGAGTTTGGGCACTAAATAGGAAAAATGATCTCCGCCTGCAGTTGATTTTCATATTCTAGGTATTATCAAATGGCCAGAGTTTTGAGATCGCAGTGGACGTGAAGTACTATAGTGTGATAAGAGCTCACTCAAATACTGAGGTGCCAAATTATTCAGGGCTTTATAGGTAATTAGCAAGATCTTAAAAGCTATACAATATTTAATAGGGAGCCAGTGCGGTGTTGACAGAACCGGGCTAATATGGTCATACTTCCTGGTTCTAGTAAGAACTCTAGCTACTATATTTTGAACCAGATGGAGTTTGTTTATTAAATGTGCAGAGCAACCACCCAATAAAGCATTACAATAATCTAGCCTTGAGGTCATGAACGCATTCATTAATATTTCTGTATTTGACATTGAGAGTAAAGGTCGTAATTTAGATATATTTTTAAGATGGAAAAATTCAGTTTTTCAAAGGAAAGATTGCTATCAAAAAGTATGATATCAACTATACCTTCCTTTAGTTTTGCAAATTGGTAAATTTCAGAGAAATAAAAGATATAGAGCTGAGTATCATCAGCATAACATTGAAAGCTAACACCATGTTTCCTAATGATATCTCCCAAGGGTAACATGAAAAGAGTGAAAAGTAAGGGGCCAAATACTGAGCCTTGAGGTACTCCATACTGCACTTATGATTGGTATGATACCTCTTCATTTACTGCCACGAATTTATGGCAGTCAGATAAGTACAATTTGAACCATGCCAGTGACATTCCTCTAATGCCAACATGATTTTCTAGTCTATTTAAAAGAATGCTGTGGTCGATAGTGTCAAACGTGGCGCTAAGATCCAGTAGCACTAATAGAGAGATACAACCACGATCAGATGATAAAAGCAGGTCGTTTGTAACTCTAATTAGAGCTGTTTCAGCACTATGAGATGGTCTAAAACCTGAATGGAAATCCTCACATATATAATTTTTCTCTAAGAGGGAACATAGTTGTGGTGATACTAACTTTTCTAATATCTTTGACCGAAAAGGGATATTCGAGATCTGTCTGTAATTTATTAATTATTTGGGGTCATGTTGTGTTTTTTTAATTAGAGGCTTAATAACAGCCAGCTTTAAGATTTTTTGGACATATTCTAATGATCAATTATGAGTTAATAATATTCAGAAGATGATCTATTACTTCTGGAAGCACCTCTTTTAGGAGCTTAGATGGAACAGGGTCTAACATACAGGTTGTTGTTTCTACAAAGTTTCTACAATTCTTAATTTCCAATGGAAGAGAATGAGTTGAATTGTTCCTCAGAGGGTCTATAGCGTACTATCTGAACTGACAGTTGCATGGTTACAATTGTATCTCTAATAGCTGTAGCACTTAAGTGGACAGGCTCACATTACCATGGGCTCTTACACATCAAAGGAACACTATAAGATTATTTTGTTTAACATTTGCGAGTTAATGACCAATAATGACGCCGCTCCGTCTGGAGGATCTCTTTTGCTAATCTCTGTAAAAGACACAGGAAGGGAGAGATTTATAGAGCCACGTCCTTGAGCAAGCTAATAACAGACCTTTGCTCCCAGATCCACTTAGAAACAGAATTCCAGCGTTGTTCCCTTGACTGGCTTATCATAAATAAACAGAAGAAAGGAACTTCTTATTAGAAGATAGGACAGTGACTACAAACTCCAAGATCTCCTGAACGTTAATGCATAACTCAATGATGCTATCAACAAAGAAGACGTGTTTACGATGAGACTCCGAGCTGAGGAAATCATCAGACCTCCACAGGAAATGACCTCCTGATCCCTGAAAAAAAAGTTTTGTCCTCTGAAGTCTATAGGAACTGTTTCTTTGTTAATATCCTGATGCAGACAGGGAACGAGCAGACTGTTGTGGGCTTTATGCTAAAATATAGTTAATGGTTCCTGCTACTATTGTAGCAACATATTCAAGAGATTATATATATTAAGGTTGTATTTTATGTCTTGTATAAGCTTGCTATGTAGTGGAACCTATAATATTTAGTTTCATACAAAGGCTCATGATAAATGCAACAATTTGGTGTGAGCTATATGTCGATTCTCAGCATTGTATGAATAATGAATACTTTTCTTATGTTATTAGAGGTATTTTCCTTCATGTGATGAATTGACTATAAGATAATGTAGAACACTACAGCTTAGGCTTTTGCTCTCACTCGCTGCTCGCTGACTTGCAAAGACTTGGGCTTCAGCTCACTGATCACGTTTCGAAGCGCCCATGTCGCTTCGAACCGTAACATCTGGTCGATAACATAACAACACCACCAATACTTAGTAAAACTCCTGAAGAAAACTTGAAAGCCTGAAACTACACGGAAGGAAGAGAATAACGCGTGCCGCGTAGACTATGGTCAATATAATAATTAATTAAAGCTGCAAGCAGTGATGGAAGGGACCTCGCACTCGGCACCGGCAACCGGTGGCTTCAGAAAGACAGGGAACGGTGTGCAATATGCATTTAAAAAGGTAAATATAGAGGAATGTGTCAGTCATTTATATGTGCCAAACCTGCTGCCAGCTGGTGGCGCTATGTCCATAACTGAACATTGGCATTTAGATGTCTTCAAACCAGTACTATTATCAAACATATGAAATTTGGTGCAGATTGAATATGGTATGTTTGAGTTAGTGTAAAGCCTGGCATATCCTGTTGTCAACAGGTGGCGCTATGATTACATCTGAATATTGCCATTTAGATGTCTTCAGGCCAGGACTCTCACCAAATATGTGAAGTTTGGTGCAGATTGGACATTGCATGTTTAAGTTAGTGTAAAACAAGCAATTTCCTTTAGCCAGCAGGTGGCGCTATGTCTATAACTAAACATTAGCACGTAGATGTCTTCAGGCCATGGCTCTTATCAACCATGTGAAGTTTGGGGCAGATCGGACATTTTATGGCTGAGTAACAACAGCTTCTATTCCCATGGCGAGATTTCGAATTTTGTCACGCTGCCATGGACACGCCCATTAGCTCTAGCTCTTTGCAATTTAACATCACAAAGGCCTTTAGATTAGACTGAACAAAAAATTATGTTGATGTCATTACATTTCTAGGAGGAGTTAGTTGCAGAGTAAAACATATCACTTCCTGTTGCCAGCAGGTGGCGCTATTAATTTATATGAATGTGGTCCCCTAGATCTCTTCAGGTCAGGAGTCTTATCAAACATGGGAATTTTGGTGCACATCGGACATTGCATGGCTGAGTTATAACAACTTCCTGTTTCATGGCGAATCGTCGAAATTTGACAGGACGCCACGGACACGCCCTCCGATGAAAACTCTAGATCTTCGCAATTTAACGTCACAAAGGGCTTTAGATTACAATGACCAATTTTGGTGTTCATCTGAATAAATCTCTGGGAGGAGTTCGTTAAAGTATGACACCTGAAAATGGCAAAAATGACACAAAATATGACAAGAAAATTCAAAATAACCGACTTCCTGTTTGGTTTCTGATTTCGTACCAAGAGACTTTTTTGTAGGTATTGTTACGTTACATGAGTGTACCAATTTTCGTACATGTACGTGAAACGTAGCTCGAGGCGCACTCCGCTGAATTTATAGGTGGCGCTGTCGAGCCATTTTGCCACACCTAGTCCTGAAACCCATATCAGACGTAAATTTTCACCAGTTCTGATGCGTGTGCAAAGTTTCCTGACTTTTCGAGCATGTTTAGGTCCTCTAAAATGCGATTAAGTTTGAATAATAATAATAATAATAATAATTAAAGCTGCAAGCAGCGATGGAAGGGACCTCGCACCCAGCACCGCCAACCGGTGGCTTCAGAAAGACAGGGAACGGTGAGCAATATGCATTTAAAAAGGTAAATATAGAGGAACGTGTCATAGTCATTTATATGTGTCAAACCTGCTGCCAGCTGGTGGCGCTATGTCCATAACTGAACATTAACATGAAGATGTCTTCAGTCTAGCACTTTTATCAAACATATGAAGTTTGGTGCAGATTGAACATAGTATGTTTGAGTTAGTGTAAAGCCTGACACATCCTGTTGTCAACAGGTGGCGCTATGATTACATCTGAATATTGGCCTTTAGATGTCTTCAGGCCAGGAATCTTACCAAATATGTGAAGTTTGGTGCAGATTGGACAATGCATGTTTAAGTTGGTGTAAAACAAGTAATTTCCTGTAGCCACCAGGTGGCGCTATGTCTATAACTAAACATTGGCATGTAGATGTCTTCAGACCAATACTTTTATCAAACATATGAAGTTTGGTGCAGATTGAACATAGTATGTTTGAGTTAGTGTAAAGCATGATATATCCTGTTGTCAGCAGGTGGCGCTATGATTATATCTGAATTTTGGCCTTTAGATATCTTCAGGTCAGGGCTCTTACCAAATACGTGAATTTTGGTGCAGATTGGACATTGAATGCTTAAGTTAGTTTAAAAGAAGTAATTTGCTGTTGCCAGCAGGTGGCGCTATATCTTTAACTGAACATTGGCATTTAGATATCTTCAGACCAATATTTTTATCAAAAGTGTGAAGTTTGGTGCAGATTGGACTTTGCATGCTTAAGATAGTGTAAAAGAAGTCATTTCCTGTTGCCAGCAGGTGGCGCTCTAATTATAATGTAATATTCGTATTTAGATGTGTTCAGGCCTGGATTCTTATCGAACATGTGAAGTCTGGGGCAGATCGGACATTGTATGGCTGAGTTACAACAACTTTTATTCCCATGGCGAGACATCGAAATTTGTGATGCCGCCATGGACACGCCCTTTAACGAAAACTCTAGATCTTCGCAATTTAACATCACAAAGGCCTTTAGGTTAGACTGACCTAAATATTATGTTTATGTCATTAAATCTCTAGGAGGAGTTAGTTACAGAGTAAAACATGTCACTTCCTGTTGCCAGCAGATGGCGCTATGACTATAACTGAATATGGTCACTTAGATCTCTTCAGGTCAGGATTCTTATCAAACGTGTGAAGTTTGGTGTAGATCGGACATAGCATGCCTGAGATATAACAACTTCCTGTTTCATGGCGAAACATCAAAATTTGACAGGACGCCACGGACACGCCCTCTGATGAAAACTCTAGATCTTCGCAATTTAATGTCACAAAGGGCTTTAGATTACACTGACCAATTTTGGTGTTCATCTGAATAAATCTCTGGGAGGAGTTCGTTAAAGTATGACACCTGAAAATGGCAAAAATGACACAAAATATGACGAGAAAATTAAAAATAGCCGGCTTCCTGTTTGGTTTCTGATTTCGTACATGGAGACTTTTTTGTAGGTATTGTTAAGTTACATAAGTGTACCGATTTTCGTACATGTACGTGAAACGTAGCTCGAGGCGCACTCCGCTGAATATTTATAGGTGGCGCTGTCGAGCCATTTTGCCACACCTACTTCTGAAACCCATATCAGACGTAAATTTTCACCAATTCTGACGTGTGTGCAAAGTTTCCTGACTTTTTGAGCATGTTTAGGCCCTCTAAAATGCGATTAAGTTTGGATAATAATAATAATAATAATAATAATAATAATAAACGGAGCAGATTCAATAGGGTCCTCTGCACCATCGGTGCTCGGTCCCTAATAATAAACGGAGCAGATTCAATAGGGTCCTCTGCACCATCGGTGCACGGTCCCTAATAATAATTAAAGCTGCAAGCAGCGATGGAAGGGACCTCGCACCCGGCACCGCCGACCGGTGGCTTCAGAATGACAGGGAACGGTGAGCAATATGCATTTACAAAGGTAAATATAGAGGAATATGTCAAAGTCATTTATACGTACCAAACCTGCTGGTGGCGCTATGTCCAAAAGTGAACATTAACATGTAGATGTCTTCAGGCTAGCACTGTTATCGAACATGTGAAGTTTGGTGCAGATTGAACATGGTATGTTTGAGTTAGTATAAAGCCTGGCATATCCTGTTGTCAACAGGTGGCGCTATGCTTACATCTGAATATTGGCATTTAGATGTATTCAGGCCAGGACTCTCACCAAATATGTGAAGTTGGTGCATATAGGACATTGCATGTTTAAGTTAGTGTAAAACAAGTAATTTCCTGTAGCCAGCAGGGTGGCGCTATGTCTATAACTAAACATTAGCACGTAGATGTCTTCATGCCATGGCTCTTATCAACCATGTGAAGTTTGGGGCAGAATCGGACATTTTATGGCTGAGTAACAACAGCTTCTATTCCCATGGCGAGACATCGAATTTTGTCACGCTGCCATAGATACGCCCATTAGTGAAAACTCAAGCTCTTTGCAATTCAACATCACAAAGGCCTTTAGATTAGACTGACCTATATATTATGTTGAAGTCATTAAATCTCTAGGAGGAGTTAGTTACAGAGTAAAACATATCACTTCCTGTTGCCAGCAGGTGGCGCTATGAATTTATATGAATATGGTCACTTAGATCTTTTCAGGTCAGGAGTCTTGTCAAACATGTGAAGTTTGGTGCAGATTGGACATTGCATGTTTAAGTTAGTGTAAAACATATCACTTCCTGTTGCCAACAGGTGGCGCTATGAATTTATATGAATATGGTCACTTAGATCTCTTCAGGTCAGGAGGCTTACCAAATATGTGAAGTTTGGTGCAGATTGGACATTGCATGTTTAAGTTAGTGTAAATCAAGTCATTTCCTGTGGCCAGCAGGTGGCGCTCTGATTATAATGGAATATTCGTATTTAGATGTGTTCAGGCCTGGATTCTTATCGAACGTGTGAAGTCTGGGGCAGATCGGTTATTGCATGGCTGAGTTACAACAACTTTTATTCCCATGGCGAGACATCGAAATTTGTGATGCCGCCAAGGACACACCCATTAGCGAAAACTCAAGCTCTTCGCAATTCAACATCACAAAGGCCTTTAGATTAAACTTACCTAAATATTATGTTGATGTCATTAAATCTCTAGGAGGAGTTAGTTACAGAGTAAAACATGTCACTTCCTGTTGCCAGCAGGTGGCGCTATGACTATAACTGAATATGGTCACTTAGATCTCTTCAGGACAGGATTCTTATCAAACGTGTGAAGTTTGGTGTAGATCGACATCATAGCATGCCTGAGATATAACAACTTCCTGTTTCATGGCGAAACATCAAAATTTGACAGGACGCCACGGACACGCCCTCCGATGAAAACTCTAGATCTTCGCAATTTAACGTCACAAAGGGCTTTAGATTACACTGACCAATTTTGGTGTTCATCCGAATAAATCTCTGGGAGGAGTTCGTTAAAGTATGACACCTGAAAATGGCAAAAAAATGACACAAAATATGACGAGAAAATTCAAAATAGCCGACTTCCTGTTGGGTTTCTGATTTCGTACCTGGAGACTTTTTTGTAGGTATTGTTAAGTTACATAAGTGTACCGATTTTCGTACATGTACGTGAAACGTAGCTCGAGGCGCACTCCGCTGAATATTTATAGGTGGCGCTGTCGAGCCATTTTGCCACACCTACTTCTGAAATCCATATCAGACGTAAATTTTCACCAGTTCTGACGCGTGTGCAAAGTTTCCTGACTTTTCGAGCATGTTTAGGCCTCTAAAATGCAATTAAGTTTGGAGAAGAAGAAGAAGAAGAAGAATAAACGGAGCAGATTCAATAGGGTCCTCGCACCATCGGTGCTCGGTCCCTAATAATAATAAACGGAGCAGATTCAATTGGGTCCTCGCACCATCGGTGCTCGGTCCCTAATAATAATAAACAACACAGATACAATAGGGTCCTCGCAGTGTTAATTTCGTTGACAAAATATTTTCGTTATAATTTTCGTTGACGACAAGTTTTCACTGACGAAAACGAGACGATAACTAAATAAAAATTAAGTGATGATGACGAAAACTATAATTAAAATATATTGACATTTTCGTTAACTAATAAAAACGAGACGAAAATGTGAGTGAGAGACGTGTGTGGAAAAGATCCAATCAGAATTAAAGCTGCAAGCAGCGATGGAAGGGACCTCGCACCCGGCACCCGCCGCCGACCGGTGGCTTCAGAAAATGACAGGGAACAGTGAGCAATATGCATTTAAAAAGGCAAATATAGAGGAATACGTCAAAGTCATTTATAAGTGCCAAACCTGCTGCCAGCTGGTGGCGCTATGTCCATAAACTGAACATTGGCATTTAGATGTCTTCAAACCAGTACTATTATCAAACATATGAAATTTGGTGCAGATTGAACATGGTATGTTTGAGTTAGTGTAAAACCTGGCATATCCTGTTGTCAACAGGTGGCGCTATGATTACATCTGAATATTGCCATTTAGATGTCTTCAGGCCAGGACTCTCACCAAATATGTGAAGTTTGGTGCAGATTGGACATTGCATTGTTTAAGTTAGTGTAAAACAAGCATTTCCTTTAGCCAGCAGGTGGCGCTATGTCTATAACTAAACATTAGCACGTAGATGTCTTCAGGCCATGGCTCTTATCACCATGTGAAGTTTGGGGCAGATCGGACATTTTATTTGGCTGGCTGAGTAACAACAGCTTCTATTCCCATGGCGAGATATCGAATTTTGTCACGCTGCCATGGACACGCCCATTAGCGAAAGCTCAAGCTCTTTGCAATTTAACATCACAAAGGCCTTTAGATTAGACTGAACTAAAAATTATGTTGATGTCATTACATTTCTAGGAGGAGTTAGTTGCAGAGTATAAAACATGTCACTTCCTGTTTGCCAGCAGGTGGCGCTATTGACTATAACTGAATATGGTCACTTAGATCTCTTCAGGTCAGGATTCTTATCAAACGTGTGAAGTTTGGTGTAGATCGGACATAGCATGCCTGAGATATAACAACTTCCTGTTTCATGGCGAAACATCAAAATTTGACAGGACGCCACGGACACGCCCTCCGATGAAAACTCTAGATCTTCGCAATTTAACGTCACAAAGGGCTTTAGATTACACTGACCAATTTTGGTGTTCATCCGAATAAATCTCTGGGAGGAGTTCGTTAAAGTATGACACCTGAAAATGGCAAAAAATGACACAAAATATGACGAGAAAATTCAAAATAGCCGACTTCCTGTTGGGTTTCTGATTTCGTACCTGGAGACTTTTTTGTAGGTATTGTTAAGTTACATAAGTGTACCGAATTTTCGTACATGTACGTGAAACGTAGCTCGAGGCGCACTCCGCTGAATATTTATAGGTGGCGCTGTCGAGCCATTTTGCCACACCTACTTCTGAAATCCATATCAGACGTAAATTTTCACCAGTTCTGACGCGTGTGCAAAGTTTCCTGACTTTTCGAGCATGTTTAGGCCCTCTAAAATGCAATTAAGTTTGGAGAAGAAGAAGAAGAATAAAACGGAGCAGATTCAATAGGGTCCTCGCACCATCGGTGCTCGGTCCCTAATAATAATAACGGAGCAGATTCAATTGGGTCCTCGCACCATCGGTGCTCGGTCCCTAATAATAATAAACAACACAGATACAATAGGGTCCTCGCCAGTGTTAATTTCGTTGACAAAATATTTTCGTTATAATTTTCGTTGACGACAAGTTTTCACTGACGAAAACGAGACGATAACTAAATAAAAATTAAGTGATGATGACGAAAAACTATAATTAAAATATATTGACATTTTCGTTAACTAATAAAAACGAGACGAAAATGTGAGTGAGAGACGTGTGGAAAAGATCCAATCAGAATTAAAGCTGCAAGCAGCGATGGAAGGGACCTCGCACCCGGCACCGCCGACCGGTGGCTTCAGAATGACAGGGAACAGTGAGCAATATGCATTTAAAAAGGCAAATATAGAGGAATACGTCAAAGTCATTTATAAGTGCCAAACCTGCTGCCAGCTGGTGGCGCTATGTCCATAACTGAACATTGGCATTTAGATGTCTTCAAACCAGTACTATTATCAAACATATGAAATTTGGTGCAGATTGAACATGGTATGTTTGAGTTAGTGTAAAACCTGGCATATCCTGTTGTCAACAGGTGGCGCTATGATTACATCTGAATATTGCCATTTAGATGTCTTCAGGCCAGGACTCTCACCAAATATGTGAAGTTTGTGGTGCAGATTGGACATTGCATTGTTTAAGTTAGTGTAAAACAAGCAATTTCCTTTAGCCAGCAGGTGGCGCTATGTCTATAAAACTAAAACTTAGCTTACGTAGATGTCTTCAGGCCATGGCTCTTATCAACCATGTGAAGTTTGGGGCAGATCGGACATTTATGGCTGAGTAACAACAGCTTCTCAATTCCCATGGCGAGATATCGAATTTTGTCACGCTGCCATGGACACGCCCATTAGCGAAAGCTCAAGCTCTTTGCAATTTAACATCACAAAGGCCTTTAGATTAGACTGAACTAAAAATTATGTTGATGTCATTACATTTCTAGGAGGAGTTAGTTGCAGAGTTAAACATATCACTTCCTGTTGCCAGCAGGTGGCGCTATTAATTTATAATGAATGTGGTCCCCTAGATCTCTTCAGGTCAGGAGTCTTATCAAACATGGGAATTTTGGTGCACATCGGACATTGCATGGCTGAGTTATACAACTTCCTGTTTCATGGCGAATCATCGAAATTTGACAGGACGCCACGGACACGCCCTCCGATGAAAAACTCTAGATCTTCGCAATTTAACGTCACAAAGGGCTTTAGATTACAATGACCAATTTTGTGTGTTCATCTGAATAAATCTCTGGGAGGAGTTCGTTAAAGTATGACACCTGAAAATGACAAAAATGACACAAAATATGACAAGAAAATTCAAAATAACCGACTTCCTGTTTGGTTTCTGATTTCGTACCAAGAGACTTTTTTGTAGGTATTGTTATGTTACATGAGTGTACCAATTTTCGTACATGTACGTGAAACGTAGCTCGAGGTGCACTCCGCTGAATGTTTATAGGTGGCGCTGTCGAGCCAGTTTGCCACACCTAGTCCTGAAACCCATATCAGACGTAAATTTTCACCAGTTCTGACGCGTGTGCAAAGTTTCCTGACTTTTCGAGCATGTTTAGGTCCTCTAAAATGCGATTAAGTTTGGAGAAGAATAATAATAATAATAATTAAAGCTGCAAGCAGCGATGGAAGGGACCTCGCACCCGGCACCGCCAACCGGTGGCTTCAGAAAGACAGGGAACAGTGAGCAATATGCATTTAAAAAAGCAAATATAGAGGAATATGTCAAAGTCATTTATATGTGCCAAATCTGCTGACAGCTGGTGGCGCTATGTCCATAACTGAACATTAACATATAGATGTCTTCAGGCTAGCCCCTTTATCGAACATATGAAGTTTGGTGCAAATTGAACTTAGTATGTTTGAGTTAGTGTAAAACCTGACACATCCTGTTGTCAACAGATGGCGCTATGGTTACATCTGAATATTGGATTTTAAATGTCTTCAGGGCAGGACTCTTACAAAATATGTGAAGTTTGGTGCAGATTGGACATTTCATGCTTAAGTTAGTGTAAAACATATAATTTCCTGTTGCCAGCAGGTGGCGCTATGTCTATAACTAAACGTTATCGTGTAGATATCATCAGACCAGTACTTTTATCAAACATATGAATTTTGGTGCAGATTGAACATGTGTATGTTTGAGTTAGTTTAAAGCATGATATATCCTGTTGTCAACAGGTGGCGCTATGATTATATCTGAATTTTGGCCTTTAGATGTTTTCAGGCCAGGACCCTTACCAAATATGTGAAGTTTGGTGCAGATTGGACATTGCATGTTTAAGATAGTGTAAAAGAAGTCATTTCCTGTTGCCAGCAGGTGGCGCTCTAATTATAATGAAATATTCGTATTTAGATGTGTTCAGGCCTGGATTCTTATCGAACGTGTGAAGTCTGGGGCAGATCGGACATTGTATGGCTGAGTTACAACAACTTTTATTCCCATGGCGACCCGACATCGAAATTTGTGATGCCGCCATGGACACGCCCTTTAACGAAAACTCTAGATCTTCGCAATTTAACATCACAAAGGCCTTTAGGTTAGACTGACCTAAATATTATGTTTATGTCATTAAATCTCTAGGAGGAGTTAGTTACAGAGTAAAACATGTCACTTCCTGTTGCCAGCAGGTGGCGCTATGACTATAACTGAATATGGTCACTTAGATCTCTTCAGGTCAGGATTCTTATCAAACGTGTGAAGTTTGGTGTAGATCGGACATAGCATGCCTGAGATATAACAACTTCCTGTTTCATGGCGAAACATCAAAATTTGACAGGACGCCATGGACACGCCCTCCGATGAAAAACTCTAGATCTTCGCAATTTAACGTCACAAAGGGCTTTAGATTACACTGACCAATTTTGGTGTTCATCTGAATAAATCTCTGGGAGGAGTTCGTTAAAGTATGACACCTGAAAATGGCAAAAATGACACAAAATATGACGAGAAAATTCAAAATAGCCGACTTCCTGTTGGATTTCTGATTTCGTACCTGGAGACTTTTTTGTAGGTATTGTTAAGTTACATAAGTGTACCGATTTTCGTACATGTACGTGAAACGTAGCTCGAGGCGCACTCCGCTGAATATTTATAGGTGGCGCTGTCGAGCCATTTTGCCACACCTACTTCTGAAACCCATATCAGATGTAAATTTTCACCAGTTCTGATGCGTGTGCAAAGTTTCCTGACTTTTCGAGCATGTTTAGGCCCTCTAAATGCGATTAAGTTTGGAGAAGAAGAATAATAATAATAATTAAGCTGCAAGCAGCGATGGAAGGGACCTCGCAACCAGGCACCGCCACCGGTGGCTTCAGAAAGACAGGGAACAGTGAGCAATATGCATTTAAAAAAGCAATATAGAGGAATATGTCAAAGTCATTTATATGTGCCAAATCTGCTGACAGCTGGTGGCGCTATGTCCATAAATGAACATTAACATATAGATGTCTTCAGGCTAGCCCCTTTATCGAACATATTGAAGTTTGGTGCAAATTGAACTTAGTATGTTTGAGTTAGTGTAAAACCTGACACATCCTGTTGTCAACAGATGGCGCTATGGTTACATCTGAATATTGGATTTTAAATGTCTTCAGGGCAGGACTCTTACAAAATATGTGAAGTTTGGTGCAGATTGGACATTTCATGCTTAAGTTAGTGTAAAAATATAATTTCCTGTTGCCAGCAGGTGGCGCTATGTCTATAACTAAAGTTATGTGTAGATATCATCAGACCAGTACTTTTATCAAACATATGAATTTTGGGTGCAGAATTGAACATGGTATGTTTGAGTTAGTTTAAAGCATGATATATCCTGTTGTCAACAGGTGGCGCTATGATTATATCTGAATTTTGGCCTTTAGATGTTTTCAGGCCAGGACCTTACCAAATATGTGATGTTTGGTGCAGATTGGACATTGCATGTTTAAGATAGTGTAAAAGAAGTCATTTCCTGTTGCAGCAGGTGGCGCTCTGATTATAATGAAATATTCGTATTTAGATGTGTTCAGGCCTGGATTCTTATCGAACGTGTGAAGTCTGGGGCAGATCGGACATTGTATGGCTGAGTTACAAACAACTTTTATTCCCATGGCGAGACATCGAAATTTGTGATGCCGCCATGGACACGCCCTTTAACGAAAACTCTAGATCTTCGCAATTTAACATCACAAAGGCCTTTAGGTTAGATGACCTAAATATTATGTTTATGTCATTAAATCTCTAGGAGGAGTTAGTTACAGAGTAAAACATGTCACTTCCTGTTGCCAGCAGGTGGCGCTATGACTATAACTGAATATGGTCACTTAGATCTCTTCAGGTCAGGATTCTTATCAAACGTGTGAAGTTTGGTTGTAGAGCGGACATAGCATGCCTGAGATATAACAACTTCCTGTTTCATGGCGAAACATCAAAATTTGACAGGACGCCCATGGACACGCCCTCCGATGAAAACTCTAGATCTTCGCAATTTAACGTCACACAAGGGCTTTAGATTACACTGACCAATTTTGGTGTTCATCTGAATAAATTCTGGGAGGAGTTCGTTAAAGTATGACACCTGAAAATGGCAAAATGACACAAAATATGACGAGAAAATTCAAAATAGCCGACCTTCCTGTTGGATTTCTGATTTCGTACCTGGAGACTTTTTTGTAGGTATTGTTAAGTTACATAAGTGTACCGATTTTCGTACTTGTACGTGAAACGTAGCTCGAGGCGCACTCCGCTGAATATTTATAGGTGGCGCTGTCGAGCCATTTTGCCACACCTACTTCTGAAACCCATATCAGATGTAAATTTTCACCAGTTCTGATGCGTGTGCAAAGTTTCCTGACTTTTCGAGCATGTTTAGGCCTCTAAAATGCGATTAAGTTTGGAGAAGAAGAATAATAATAATAATTAAAGCTGCAAGCAGCGATGGAAGGGACCTCGCCCGGGCACTCCGCCGACGGTGGCTTCAGAAAGACAGGAAACAGTGAGCAATATGCATTTAAAAAGGTAAATATAGAGAGAAATATGTCAAAGTCATTTATATGTACCAACCTGCTGCCAGCTGGTGGCGCAAACATCCATAACTGAACATTAACATGTAGATGTCTTCAGTCCAATACTTTTATCAAACATATGAAGTTTGGTACAGATTGAACATAGTATGTTTGAGTTAGTGTAAAGCCTGACACATCCTGTTGTCAACAGGTGGCGCTATGGTTACAGATTGGACAATGCATGTTTAAGTTGGTGTAAAACAAGTAATTTCTGTAGCCACCAGGTGGCGCTATGTCTATAAATAAACATTGGCATGTAGATGTCTTCAGACCAATACTTTTATCAACATATGAAGTTTGGTGCAGATTGGAACATAGTATGTTTGAGTTAGTGTAAAGCATGATTTATCCTGTTGTCAGCAGGTGGCGCTATGATTATATCTGATTTTTGGCCTTTAGGTGTTTTCAGGCAGGACTCTTACCAAATATGTGAAGTTTGGTGCAGACTGGACATTGCATGTTTAAAGATAGTGTAAAAGAAGTCATTTCTGTTGTCAGCACGGTGGCGCTCTAATTTAATGAAATATTCGTATTTAGATGTGTTCAGGCCTGGATTCTTATCGAACGTAGTGTGTGAAGTTTGGGGCAGATCGGACATTTTATGGCTGAGTTACAAAAACTTTTATTCCCATGGCGGACATCGAAATTTGTGATGCCACCATGGACACGCCATTAACGAAACTCTAGATCTTCGCAATTTAACATCACAAAGGCCTTTAGCTTAGACTAACCTAAATATTATGTTTTATGTCATTAAATCTCTAGGAGGAGTTAGTTACAGAGTAAACCATGTCACTTCCTGTTGCCAGCAGGTGCGCGCTATTAATTTATATGAATGTGGTCCCCTAGATCTCTTCAGGTCAGGAGTCTTATCAAACATGGGAATTTTGGTGCACATCGGACATTGCATGGCTGAGTTATAACAAATTCCTGTTTCATGGCGAATCATCGAAATTTGACAGGACGCCACGGACACGCCTCCGATGAAAAACTCTAGATCTTTCACAATTAACGTCACAAAGGGCTTTAGATTACAATGACCAATTTTGGTGTTCATCTGAATAAATCTCTGGGAGGAGTTCGTTAAAGTATGACACCTGAAAATGGCAAAATGACACCAAATATGACAAGAAAATTCAAAATAAGCGACTTCCTGTTTGGTTTCTGATTTCGTACCAAGAGACTTTTTTGGTAGGTATTGTTATGTTACATGAGTGTACCAATTTTCGTACATGTACGTGAAAACGTAGCTCGAGGCGCACTCCGCTGAATATTTATAGGTGGCGCTGTCGAGCCATTTTGCAACACTAGTCCTGAAACCATATCAGACGTAAATTTTCACCAGTTCTGATGCGTGTGCAAAGTTTCCTGACTTTTGAGCATGTTTAGGTCCTCTAAAATGCGATTAAGTTTGGAGAAGAAGAATAATAATAATAATAATAATATACGGAGCAGATTCAATAGGGTCCTCTGCACCATCGGTGCTCGGTCCCTAATAATAATAATAAACGGAGCAGATTCAATAGGGTCCTCGCACCATCGGTGCTCGGTCCCCTAATAATTAAAGCTGCAAGCAGCGATGGAAGGGACCTCGCACCCGGCTCACCGCCGACCGGTGGCTTCAGAAAGACAGGGAACGGTGAGCAATATGCATTTAAAAGGCAAATATAGAGGAATATGTCAAAGTAATTTATATGTGCCAAACCTGCTGTCAGCTGGTGACGCTATGTCCATAACTGAACATTAACATATAGATGTCTTCAGGCTAGCACCTTTATCAAACATATGAAGTTTGGTGAAGATTGAAGATAGTATGTTTGAGTTAGTGTAAAGCCTGACACATCCTGTTGTCAACAGGTGGCGCTATGGTTACATCTGAATATTGGCCTTTATAGGTCTTCTGGCCAGGAATCTTACCAAATATGTGAAGTTTGGTGCAGATTGAACACAGTATGTTTGAGTTAGTGTAAAGCCTGACACATCCTGTTGTCAACAGGTGGCGCTATGGTTACATCTGAATACTGGCCTTTAGATGTCTTCAGGCCTGGAAATCTTACCAAATATGTGAAGTTTGGTGCAGAGTGGACGATGCATGTTTGAGTTACTGTAAAATAATGAATTCCTGTGGCCAGCAGGTGGCGCTATATATTTAACTGATCATTGGCATCTATATATCTTCATCCTGTACTTTTAAAAAAACATATGAAGTTTGGTGCAGATTGGACATTGCATGTTTAAGTTAGTATAAACAATTAATATCCTGTTGCCAGCAGGTGGCGCTATGAATTTATATGAATATGGTCACTTAGATCTTTTTCAGGTAAGTAGTCTTGTCAAACATGTGAAGTTTGGTGCAGATTGGACATTGCATGTTTAAGTTAGTGTAAAACACGTTATTTCCTGTTGCCCAGCAGGTGGCTCTCTGATTATAATGGAATATTCGTATTTAGATGTCTTCAGGCCATGGCTATTAACAAACGTGTGAAGTTTGGGCTGATCGGACATTTTATGGCTGAGTAACAACAGCTTCTATTCCCATGGCGAGACATCGAAATTTTGTCACGCCGCCATGGACACGCCCATTAGCGAAAACTCAAGCTCTTCGCAATATAACATCACAAAGGCCTTTAGATTAGACTGACCTAAATATTATGTTGATGTCATTAAATCTCTAGGAGGAGTTAGTTGCAGAGTAAAACATGTCACTTCCTGTTGCCAACAGGTGGCGCTATGACTATAACTGAATATGGTCACTTAGATCTCTTCAGGTCAGGATTCTTATCAAACGTGTGAAGTTTGGTGTAGATCGGACATAGCATGCCTGAGATATAACAACTTCCTGTTTCATGGCGAAACATCAAAATTTGACAGGACGCCACGGACACGCCCTCTGATGAAAACTCTAGATCTTCGCAATTTAATGTCACAAAGGGCTTTAGATTACACTGACCAATTTTGGTGGTTCATCTGAATAAATCTCTGGGAGGAAGTTCGTTAAAGTATGACACCTGAAAATGGCAAAAATGACACAAAATATGACGAGAAAATTAAAAAAATAGCCGACTTCCTGTTTGGTTTTCTGATTTCGTACCTGGAGACTTTTTTTGTAGGTATTGTTTAAGTTACATAAGTGTACTGATTTTCGTACATGTACGTGAAACGTAAGCTCGAGGCGCACTCCGCTGAATATTTATAGGTGGCGCTGTCGAGCCATTTTGCCACACCTACTTCTGAAACCCATATCAGACGTAAATTTTCACCAATTCTGACGTGTGTGCAAAGTTTCCTGACTTTTTGAGCATGTTTAGGCCCTCTAAAATGCGATTAAGTTTGGAGAGGAAGAATAATAATAATAATAATAATAATAATAATAAACGAGCAGATTCAATAGGGTCCTCTGCACCATCGGTGCTCGGTCCCTAATAATAAACGGAGCAGATTCAATAGGGTCCTCTGCACCATCGGTGCACGGTCCCTAATAATATTAAAGCTGCAAGCAGCGATGGAAGGGACCTCGCACCCGGCAACCGCCGACCGGTGGCTTCAGAATGACAGGAACGGTGAGCAATATGCATTTACAAAGGTAAATATGAGAATTATGTCAAAGTAATTTATACGTACCAAACCTGCTGGTGGCGCTATGTCCAAAAGTGAACATTAACATGTAGATGTCTTTCAGGCTAGCACTGTTATCGAACATGTGAAGTTTGGTGCAGAATTGAACATGGTATGTTTGAGTTAGTATAAAGCCTGGCATATCCTGTTGTCAACAGGTGGCGCTATGCTTACATCTGAATATTGGCATTTAGATGTATTCAGGCCAGGACTCTCACCAAATATGTGAAGTTTGGTGCATATAGGACATTGCATGTTTAAGTTAGTTAAAAAACAAGTAATTTCCTGTAGCCAGCAGGTGGCGCTAATGTCTATAACTAAACATTAGCACGTAGAATGTTCTTCATGCCATGGCTCTTATCAACCATGTGAAGTTTGGGGCAGATCGGACATTTTATGGCTGAGTAACAACAGCTTCTATTCCCATGGCGAGACATCCGAATTTTGTCACGCTGCCATAGATACGCCCATTAGTGAAAACTCAAGCTCTTTGCAATTCAACATCACAAAGGCCTTTAGATTAGACTGACCTATATATTATGTTGAAGTCATTAAATCTCTAGGAGGAGTTAGTTACAGAGTAAAACATATCACTTCCTGTTGCCAGCAGGTGGCGCTATGAAATTTATATGAATATGGTCACTTAGATCTTTTCAGGTCAGGAGTCTTGTCAAACATGTGAAGTTTTGGTGCAGATTGGACATTGCATGTTTTAAGTTAGTGTAAAACATATCACTTCCTGTTGCCACAGGTGGCGCTATGAATTTATATGAATATGGTCACTTAGATCTCTTCAGGTCAGGAGGCTTACCAAATATGTGAAGTTTGGTGCAGATTGGACATTGCATGTTTAAGTTAGTGTAAATCAAGTCATTTCCTGTGGCCAGCAGGTGGCGCTCTGATTATAATGGAATATTCGTATTTAGATGTGTTCAGGCCTGGATTCTTATCGAACGTGTGAAGTCTGGGCAGATCGGTTATTGCATGGCTGAGTTACAACAACTTTTATTCCCATGGCGAGACATCGAAATTTGTGATGCCGCCAAGGACACACCCATTAGCGAAAACTCAAGCTCTTCGCAATTCAACATCACAAAGGCCTTTAGATTAAACTGACCTAAATATTATGTTGATGTCATTAAATCTCTAGGAGGAGTTAGTTACAGAGTAAAACATGTCACTTCCTGTTGCCAGCAGGTGGCGCTATGACTAAACTGAATATGGTCACTTAGATCTCTTCAGGTCAGGATTCTTATCAAACGTGTGAAGTTTGGTGTAGATCGGACATAGCATGCCTGAGATATAACAACTTCCTGTTTCATGGCGAAAACATCAAAATTTGACAGGACGCCACGGACACGCCCCCTCCGATGAAAACTCTAGATCTTCGCAATTTAACGTCACAAAGGGCTTTAGATTACACTGACCAATTTTGGTGTTCATCCGAATAAATCTCTGGGAGGATTTCGTTAAAGTATGACACCTGAAAAATGGCAAAAATGACACAAAAATATGACGAGAAAATTCAAAAAAGCCGACTTCCTGTTGGGTTTCTGATTTCGTACCTGGAGACTTTTTTTGTAGGTATTGTTAAGTTACATAAGTGTACCGATTTTCGTACATGTACGTGAAACGTAGCTCGAGGCGCACTCCGCTGAATATTTATAGGTGGCGCTGTCGAGCCATTTTGCCACACCTACTTCTGAAATCCATAATCAGACGTAAAATTTTCACCAGTTCTGACGCGTGTGCAAAGTTTCCTGACTTTTCGAGCATGTTTAGGCCCTCTAAAAATGCAATTAAGTTTGGAGAAGAAGAAGAAAGAAGAAAATAAACGGAGCAGATTCAATAGGGTCCTCGCACCATCGGTGCTCGGTCCCTAATAATAATAAACGGAGCAGATTCAATTGGGTCCTCGCACCATCGGTGCTCGGTCCCTAATAATAATAAACAACAACAGATACAATAGGGTCCTCGCCAGTGTTAATTTCGTTGACAAAATATTTTCGTTATAATTTTTCGTTGACGACAAGTTTTCACTGACGAAAACGAGACGATAAACTAAATCAAAATTAAGTGATGAATGACGAAAACTAATAATTAAAATATATTGACATTTTCGTTAACTAATAAAAACGAGACGAAAATGTGATAGTGAGAGACGTGTGGAAAAGATCCAATCAGAATTAAAGCTGCAAGCAGCGATGGAAGGGACCTCGCACCCGCACCCCGACCGGTGGCTTCAGAATGACAGGGAAACATGAGCAAATATGCATTTAAAAAGGCAAATATAGAGGAATACGTCAAGTCATTTATAAGTGCCAAACCTGCTGCCAGCTGGTGGCGCTATGTCCATAACTGAACATTGCATTTAGATGTCTTCAAACCAGTACTATTATCAAACATATGAAATTTGGTGCAGATTGAACATGGTATGTTTGAGTTAGTGTAAAACCTGGCATATCCTGTTGTCAACAGGTGGCGCTATGATTACATCTGAATATTGCCATTTAGATGTCTTCAGGCCAGGACTCTCACCAAATATGTGAAGTTGGTGCAGATTGGACATTGCATTGTTTTAAGTTAGTGTAAAACAAGCAATTTCCTTTAGCCAGCAGGTGGCGCTATGTCTATAACTAAACATTAGCACGTAGATGTCTTCAGGCCATGGCTCTTACAACCATGTGAAGTTTGGGGCAGATCGGACATTTTATGCTGAGTAACAACAGCTTCTATCCCATGGCGAGATATCGAATTTTTGTCACGCTGCCATGGACACGCCCATTAGCGAAAGCTCAAGCTCTTTGCAATTTAACATCACAAAGGCTTTAGATTAGACTGAACTAAAAATTATGTTGATGTCATTACATTTTCTAGGAGGAGTTAGTTGCAGAGTAAAACATGTCACTTCCTGTTGCCAGCAGGTGGCGCTATGACTATAACTGAATATGGTCACTTAGAATCTCTTCAGGTCCGGATTCTTATCAAACGTGTGAAGTTTGGTGTAGATCGGACATAGCATGCCTGAGATATAACAACCTTCCTGTTTCATGGCGAAACAATCAAAATTTGACAGAGGGACGCCACGGACACGCCCTCCGATGAAAACTCTAGATCTTCGCAATTTAACGTCACAAAGGGCTTTAGATTACACTGACCAATTTTGGTGTTCATCCGAATAAATCTCTGGGAGGAGTTCGTTAAAGTATGACACCCGAAAATGGCAAAAATGACACAAAATATGACGAGAAAATTCAAAATAGCCGACTTCCTGTTGGGTTTCTGATTTCGTACCTGGAGACTTTTTTGTAGGTATTGTTAAGTTACATAAGTGTACCGATTTTCGTACATGTACGTGAAACGTAGCTCGAGGCGCACTCCGCTGAATATTTATAGGTGGCGCTGTCGAGCCATTTTGCCACACCTTACTTCTGAAATCCATATCAGACGTAAATTTTCACCAGTTTCTGACGCGTGTGCAAAGTTTCCTGACTTTTCGAGCATGTTTAGGCCCTCTAAAATGCAATTAAGTTTTGGAGAAGAAGAAGAAGAAGAAGAAGAATAAACGGAGCAGATTCAATAGGGTCCTCGCACCATCGTGCTCGGTCCCTAATAATAATAAACGGAGCAGATTCAATTGGGTCCTCGCACCATCGGTGGCTCGGTCCCTAATAATAATAAACAACACAGATACAATAGGGTCCTCGCCAGTGTTAATTTCGTTGACAAAATATTTTCGTTATAATTTTCGTTGACGACAAAGTTTTCACTGACGAAAACGAGACGATAACTAAATAAAAATTAAGTTGATGATGACGAAAACTATAATTAAAATATATTGACATTTTCGTTAACTAATAAAAACGAGACGAAAATGTGAGTGAGAGACGTTGGGGAAAAGATCCAATCAGAATTAAAGC
>JAPDDM010000320.1:0-10000 GCA_027474115.1 Schizopygopsis malacanthus
TTGGCCAGTTAATTAATAGACTTTGACAATTGCGTTGTTAGCCGGCTGTGGCTGAGCAGACTGAAAATGATACTTTGGCATTTCTAATTATTGGGGGGACTTGTCCCCCTCAATGTCTATGGTAGTTACGGCCCTGATAGATAGATATATATGATCCTGATGGAAAATACAGTCAGCAGACAATAATAAACTTGTGATGAAATTTATAAACTAAAGATAACGTAGTAATAAAATTGTAAATTTACTCAATGGATAACTCAAAGCAAAAATTTAATAAAATATAAAAAGCGTCGATCGTTTTAATGATTATACAACAACACCAGAAACGAGTTTTGGTGATAACTAAATTAATATTTTATTTACTTAATACTGGGTTTCTCGCTATAGAATAGAAATAACACTAAAAGTGCAAAAAGTTAGTCATAAATATAGATTTACATGACGCACTGATAAACTCACCCTTTATTGTCTTTTTGCGCTTCCTGCAGGTTACCCTCATAATCATAATAAGCAAGCGCACTCTTTTTGCCGCGACTTTGACTGGCGCTCAGCTTCACGGTTTTAATTGCGGCGTGTTTTTGATCAGCCTGTCTCAAGTTGTAGCGATCTGTTTCGGTTGAGATAAGAAATAAAGATGGCGTGTGAAAGTTGCGTTTGGTGGTTAGTTTGTGTATACAGTATTCACTCAGATAAAGACATTTTCATTCTTATTTTCTTCTTAAGAAAAAATTTAAGATATTCTTACGAATATATTTGAGAGCTTAAGAATTTTTCAAGAATTGCACTTAAGATTCTCACGAACTTCGTTGAATTTATCTTAAGAAATTCTTAACTTATTTTCTTAAGAAGATTTTCGTGAATCCGGCCCTGGTACTTTAATGGTATTCTCATCAGTTCTATTTTTTTTTCTACATTTATTTATATAGCTTTGTTACATCATGAAACAACTATACTAAACTAATCAATGCAAGTAAAAAAGTCCTCAAACAATTACTGAAGACAATAATACAATAAGAACAGAAGCAAAGTACAAACAAAATAACAACAAAACAAGTTAAGTAGGCCTAAACAATGCTTTTTAGACAAAGTTTTTCAGTGAGGTCTAACAGCAGTATTCGGGTAAATAATAGGCTATAAAAGAAACTGAATGAATTAATCAAAAGTAAAATCAGCTTCAGTCTTGCTGTCGTCACATGACAGAATCTCTAATTTTCTGGTCCTAAATGTGGACTCGGGGCCTCCGCTGTAATTCAGCTTCTTGGTCAGTTTTGGTTCTGGGCCCGTATTTATCAAGCTTCTCAAAGTGCCATTTTAGTCTGAAGTGCTGAGAATTCATGAAATCTACTACTTTCAAACTTTAGTATAAAAGCAAGTTAACACATTTCTTAAAGCTAAGAATCACTATTACTCTCCCAGTTATTTAAGACAGCTGGAGAGGTCTCTCAAGTGGTTAGGTGTTGCCAGCAGGGGCTTGTAATGGCACTGAGGAGACAGAGACGTGCGCTGTGCAAATTTTTCAGGAGAGGATTCAGAGGAAGAATGTTCTTGAAATGTTTGTCGACGAGCAGTTAATCATTCGGTTACATTTCCTGTTTTTCAAAACGAACAAAGAACATTTACATTACCAAAGACCATCATAACTGACTTCAGACTTGCACGAGTATTATGCGGTCTACACTGTATGATGAATAAATCTCTTACTCCTTATTTACACTGCACGCTTCTGTGGTACGTTACAGCTCCAAGGCCACCGGAGCTGACCCGCCGCTCCGTGACAAGTTTCTGAAGCGGCTCTCTGCACTGCATCACTAAGACAGGCACCTAGTCTATTTTTGATGGATATTAATAATAATAATCACTGTCTTGATGTCGTCAAAGGCATCAGCAACAAGATATCTTCAACTATCATACATACACTATACTATCTTCTATCGGCACCCTAAATTGAGTTGTAATGATGCTTTGTTTCCTTACTGTTTAACCTGAGGTTTACAAGGTGAAGAGATGTGAAAGGAAATAGAGCAACCCTGAATGACCTGGATATCATCTCTCACTGTCCGCAACGGAAGGTCTTCTGGGACACCCGGAATGCCCAAGACCTTGACTGCAGTGGAGAGAAGAATGGTCCTCTCCGACCCATCATCAAGAAGAGCAAATGTGTCAAAGGTTCGATCTTCATAATGCAGATTCACTGGAACACTTTGAGCATAACCCGCCCTTTGACCAAAGGTTTATCCAGGAGGAATCTATCTGGAGAGGAATTTGTCAGGCAGCTTTTTTCCAGGTTAGTCGAATCCTCCTTCTGGGATTTACTGACATTCACTTCATGAAGAGGGCGGAGATGGCTGCCTTGACAGATGTTGCAGGGCTTTTTAAGGTCACATTGAGCAGCATGGTGTGCCCTAGCACAGCGCCAACAACGGTTGTTACTGTGAATCCATACTACCTCAGAGCGAAGAATACTCTATCCGGCTCGAAGGACCACTTTGTTGTAGAGATCTTTTGGACTGTTAGGTTCTGATTGGGTAGTTGATGAGTAAACCCCCTGGGTGCCGGTCAGAGCACCAATAATGAGGAGACAGGTAATCAGCTTTAGATGGTGTATTGGCAGAGAAAGGTAGGGCCACATACATACAATGAAAGGTGTAGATATTTTTGTGGTCAGTGACTAACACCTTGATGATAAATCTGCAGCAGTCACCACAATCCTCCTGTCCACCCTCTCATCACTGGATATCACTGGGATTCCACTTCGCTGGTTTGAATCTTATCTCACTGGTCGGTCTTTCAGGGTGGCCTGGGGCGGGGAGGTATCTAAAGCACATCAATTGGTCACTGGGTTCCCCAGGGCTCGGGTTCTTGGACCCCTCCTCTTCTCCACATACACTACATCACTGGCTCCCATCATACAGGCACATGGCTTCTCCTACCATTTCTATGCTGATGACACACAGCTCTATCTCTCATTTCGACCAGATGATCCAACGGTAGCTGCACGGCACTCAGGCTGCCTGGCGGACATCTCGGCATGGATGAAAGAACACCACCTACAGCTCAACCTGGCAAAGACTGAGCTTCTTGTCTTCCCTGCAACTCCAACTCTACAGCATGATTTCACGATTCAGTTAGGTTCATCAACAATTACCCCATCAGCTTCGGTCAGAAATCTTGGTGTAATCTTCGATGACCAGCTGACCTTCAAAGAGCACATTGCAAAGACTGCTCGATCTTGCAGGTTTGCACTTCACAACATCAGAAAGATCAGGCCCTTTCTGACACAGCATGCTGCACAACTTCTTGTCCAGGCCCTTGTCATTTCTAGACTGGACTACTGCAATGCTCTTCTAGCTGGACTTCCATCAAACACAATCAAACCTCTGCAAATGATTCAGAATGCAGCGGCATGACTGGTCTTCAACGAGCCCAAAGAGCCCATGTTACACCTCTCTTTGTCTCCTTGCACTGGCTACCAGTTGCAGCTCGCATCCAGTTCAAGACACTGATGCTTGCATATAGAACAACCACAGGCTCAGCACCCACCTACTTCCACTCACTATTACGAATTTACATCCCCTCCAGAAGTCTGAGATCTGCTAGTGAGCGACGCCTCGTGGTACCATCACAGAGAGGCTCAAAATCACTCTCCAGACATTCTCTTTCACAGTTCCTGGCTGGTGGAATGATCTTCCCACCCCATCTGGAATGCTGGATCCCTGTCAATTTTCAAGCAACAACTGAAAACTCATCTCTTTCAACTCTGCTTGACTACATAAAAAAAAAAAAAAAAAAAAACTTTGAACTTTCACTTTTTCTAAATCTTCATCTTTCTCTTTCTCTCCTTCCCTTGCTAGCTTGTACTTATTTGAACAATGCCTGAGACTTGGTGTTATTGGCACTTCCTCTGTATGTTTGCCTCTTCAAGATTAATCGCTTTATGTAATCCCCAATTGTAAGTCGCTTTGGATAAAAGCGTCTGCTAAATGACTAAATGTAATTACACTTCCCTCTTCCGTAATAGTACTACTACAGTTTCATAATAAAAGTCCCTCTTGCAGGAGCCTTTCATACAGCCGCCCCCAAAGATGCAGAGCATCTTTGCTTCCAGAAAGGCGACTTAACTAATCAGTGTTGGGGGCTTAAGTCTATCCTTTGGTAAGGCTGGCAGGATTACCAGGCGGGCTACCGGTCTGGTATAAACTTGTCCCCCTTTATCTGTACATCAGCAGACCTAATATGACCATCTAGACTTGGGTAGGTTTTGATCACTCGTCCTACAGGCCATAAACTCTGAGGTAGTTGGGGGTCTACAATCATAACAAATGTCTGCTCCTTATAGGTTGGGAGGAGAGTATTGCCATTTCTGCCGGGTTTGGAGACTAGGGAGGTAGTCCCTTATGAACCTAGACCAGAATTGGTTTGCTAGGATCTGTGAGTGTCTCCAGTGGTGGCGACTCAACATCTCTGATTCAGGGTAAACGACTTGAGGCAGAGATTCATCGGGCCGCCCCATGAGGAGACAGTTTGGCGTCACCGGGTCAGCATCTGCCACATCTGATAATACATACCCCAAGGGTTTTGAGTTTAAGATGGCCTCTACTTCCAGCAAGACTGTCATTAAGACTTCCTCGGGAACTGACAGTGAACCCAAAACTGCGTACAAGGCTGATTTAACTGACCTTACTTCCCTCTCCCAAACTTCACCAAAATGAGAGGCTGATGGAGGATTACAGTGGAAGTGGATCCTTTGCTGTGCAAGCTGACGCTGTATATCAGGAACCAATGTGGCATATGCTTCCTGTAACACACTTTGGCCCCCGCAGAAATTTGTACCTTGATCCGACCATAATGCCGCTGGTGTTCCTCTTCTCACAATAAACCTTCTAAGGACCATGAGAAATGAGTCGGTACTCATGCTAGGCAATAGGTCTAAATGGACGGCTTTGTGGTCAGACATTTGAAGATAATACCCCAACGCTTCTTGGTACGTCTCCCGATTTTGACAAGCAGGGGTTCAAAGCAGTCCACGCCAGAAGAATGGAAGGCAGGTTTGTAGAGCTGAAGGTGCGCAACAGGTAGATCTGACATCTTAGGGATTGTCGGTTGGGCCCTCCAACGTTGAACATTCTGGGCAGTCGTGTTCAAACCAGCGGACAGCTTCGGGGCCACGGAGAATCCAATAGTATCTCCGTATATCTCGAACAACCGTTCCGATCCAGGATGATGTAACTGATCATCATAATGGTGAATAATCAAGCGAGTGACGGGGTGGCTAGGATCCAGAACCAGAGGATGTAAAATGGTGTCCTCGATGCCTAGAGTTCTCCGCAAACGACCTCCGACCCTTATCAGACCACTGAATGAATCCATTTCAGGAGCTAGGGTAACTAGCCGACTGCCGGACCGAACTGGCTTTCCAGTCCCTAACAGATTATAATCCTCAGGGAAGGATTCCTGCTGCACCTGTTTGAGGATACGGACCTCAGCCTGGCGGTAATCCTCAGCCTCTGGAGAAGTCCCTGGAACCAAGTTGGTCTGAAGTTTTTTGGCGGTAACATCCAACAGTTCTTAACAGGTGTTGTAGTTCCATCCATCAGTGTTATCAGACGAGGGAGGAAAGGTACTGATTAGGGCTGTGCGATATGGACAAAAAAAATATATAATCACGATTTTTTTTTTCGATTTCGATTTTAATCACGATTTTGACACAAACAGACATGCTTTATCTTACACATCTTGTTTTTGCACATCTTACTTGTTTTTGCACATCTTACTTGTCTTGCACATCTTGTTTTGCACTGTGACAAATAAAGAAACCTTGACCTTTACAGTTATAAATGCATTCTGTGTGAATTTGAAACATATTTCCAAAGGAAACTAATTAGACCTTTCCCAAAAAGTTGTAACATGTCTCTAGAACAGACATATGGCAAAATACATACATATATATATATTATATGTATATGTGAGTAATCAAATCCAACAAAACAAGATGCAACCAAAGCATGTGAGCGAAGCGGAGCGGTTCAATATTCTGCTTTGTGTGTGCGCTCGCTCCGCTCAGTCGTTCACGGCCAAAGCAAACGCTCCGCTAATGATCCGCTCACGCTCACCCGGTAAACCAAATCCCGCTCAAATCACACGCTCACATTAAATGTCTCCAGTAATGTTAGGCATATTTATTTTTTCCTGTTTATAGTGACATTATTGAATAAATGTCTCAATTAAAGCAGTAGTCCGATAAGAAATTGTTATGTTTCAGAGTGAAATTGTTCATTTAAATTAGGGATGTTCAATAACCGTTTAACCAACCAATAATAATTTTGACCCATTAATACAATCAGTTAAACGGTTTTTAAAATATCAAACCTTTTAAAATATTTTGATAAATTACTAAAAATACATAAATAAGTATTTTTAGTAATTTATCAAAATATTTTAAAAGGTTTGATGCATGGTTAAAATACGCTACACGTATAAAAAACACGTTTTTTAGAGAGAGCGAGAGAGAAAAAAAACAAAATAAAAATAAAAACAAAATTTCTCTTTATTTTATTAAAATAATATATATATTAGTGGTGGGCCGTTATCGGCGTTAACGTGCTGCGTTAACGTGAGACTCTTATCGGCGATAAAAAAAATATCGCCGTTAATCTATTCTCAAAGTTGGGTTGGGAGCTGGGTCTATACTACGCAAGCTATGATGACTTTCACCCTGATATTTTAGCGCGGATGTATACCTAGCCGAATTGCACTGTAGGGGGCGAGAACGAGTCTTCGAACTAGAGGCTCGCAGTCCGTGATGGACAGATTGTTAACGGCTGGTCTATGTGGTAATACAATCGGGCAGGACATCCAAACACTCACCTATCATTCATCAACCTCAAATATGGCTTTTCATCTGAAAGATGTATGTAGTAGCAACTTTACATGGCCGCTCAATATGATGTTAACCTAGAGAAATGTGCGCTATTGAAGTGTTTGTGTGGAAGCGCATTTGCTGCAGGACAGGCTCCGGTGCGTTCACTTGCTCTTACATCTCCGTCATTCTTGGTCATACAGATAAAAGTAGCCTAATACATCTTTCGAATCTGTAAAGACTCTACGTTTATTTGTGTGCACTCGGAATAACAACGAAACGTTGCGCTTTTAAGCAAACAGGATGCGCTTTAGGTCTCATATGAACTTGAGCGAGAAACCTTTGAAATATATATATCTATAGATATATCTATAGAGAGTGAAATGTCTAAAAAATAAAAATAGAAGACGTGTGTGTTAGCATGGAGGATTTACATGAAATTTAATCTGTGCAACACTGTGCATAAGATGGCTTTCAGTTCAATATAAACGACATTTTGGGTTTTTATTCAACTAATAAGGTGGGCACGCTGTGATCTGTACTATATTTTACTGTAATTGACAGTTATCGGCAAAAAAACAACAACACGGGAGTGGGAGGGAATGGGAGTCATTCTTCCGGGAGTGGAACGGGATTTTCCTCCAGTTTTTTCGTGGGATTGGGACGGGAAGAGATTAAAGTTTGTGATGCATTTTGGAAACAGGAGATGAGCCCCTGGTCTAATGCGCCACCTGGCTTGAGAAACCCGTTCTCAAAGACTTACTTTTAGTCATTATTTGGGTAGCACACATATTCTGAATGCCTTCGGCAGAATTCAAATGAGCCATTTTAATCTAGATTAATCTAGATTAAAAAAATTAATCTATGCCCACCTCTAATATATATATATATATATTTTTTTTTATAAATTTGTATTTATTTATTTTTATTTATTTCTCTCTCTCTCTCTGTCTCTCTCTCTCTCTCTCTCTCTCTCTCTCTCTCAATTCAATTCAATTCAATTCAAATTAGCTTTATTGGCATGACTGTGTAACATCACAATGTTGCCAACATAAGTATATTATTTATACAAACATACAGATTAATAAAAATGGGAAAAAATAAATATACATGTCCAACTTAGGCCGTTGTCCCTCATTTGATGGCAGAAGTGCACATACTGCGCTGCCAGGTGGATGCACTTTTCCTTCTCTCCAATATATACCAGAGTTTCTCTGTGTTGCTCGTTTGCTGGAATTCAGGTGACACTAGCGCTATTTGTTTGAAATAGGCATCTCTGATGTGTTTATATTTGCTGCACTCCGTAAGGAAGTGCAGCTCGTCGTCTGTGCAGTGAGAACACAGTCGGAGCTCTCTGGCTCTCCAGCTCTGCTTGTGTCGGCCCGTCTCTACACACAGACTGTGTTCACTCAGACGATACTTCGTCAGCAGCTTTCTCTGTCTATGGTCTTTAATAATGCTCAGGTATGGTGCTAATTTATAATCAGATTGTATTTTCTCTCTCTCTCTCGCTCTCTCTCTCTCTCTCTCTCTCTCTCTCTCCAGGCTCTCCTCTGCTTGTGACACACAGCTCTCTACACAAGACTTCTCTCTCTCTCTCTGTTCACTCAGCTCTGCTTGTGACGATACTCTCTCTCTCTCTCTGCCCGTCTCTACGGCCCGTCTCTACACAGACTGTGTTCACTCAGACGATACTCTCTCTCTCTCTCTCTCTCTCTCTCTCTCACACACTCTCTGTGCAGTGAGAACACAGTCGGAGCTCTCTGGCTCTCCAGCTCTGCTTGTGACGGCCCGTCTCTACACACAGACTGTGTTCACTCAGACGATATTCTCTCTCTCTCTCTCTCTCTCTCTCTCACACCCACACACACACCACACACACACCACACAAACACACACACACTCCAGCTCTGCTTGTGACGGCCCGTCTCTACACACAGACTGTGTTCACTCAGACGATATTCTCTCTCTCTCTCTCTCTCTCTCACACACACACACACACACACACACACTCCAGCTCTGTTGTGGACGGCCCGCCCGACTCTACACAAGACTGTGTTCACTCAGACGATACTCTCTCTCTCTCTCAAAACACACACACACACACACACACACACACTCCAGCTCTTGTTGACAGCCCGTCTCTACACACAGACTGTGTTCACTCAGACGATACTCTCTCTCTCTCTCTCTCACACACACACACACACACACACACACACACACACACACTCCAGCTCTGCTTGTGACGGCCCTCTACACACAGTCTCTACTCTCTCTCTCTCTCTCTCTGCCTCTCCACTCTGCTTGTGACGGCCCGTCTCTAGACTGTGTTCACTCTCTCTCTCTCTCTCTCTCCCGGCTCTCCAGCTCTGCTTGTGACTCTCTCTCTCTCTCTCTCTGGCCCGTCTCTCCACACAGACTCTGCTTGTGACGGCCCGTCAGACGATCTCTCACACAGACGGTCTCTCTCTCTCTCTCTGGCTCTCCAGCTCTGCTTGTGACGGCCCGTCTCTACACACAGACTGTGTTCACTCAGACGATAATCTCTCTCTCTCTCTCTCTGGCTCTCCACTCTGCTTGTGACGGCCCGTCTCTACACACACACACACACTCTCTCTCTCTCTCTCACACACACACACACACACACACACACACACACACACACACACACACACACTCCAGCTCTGCTTGTGACCCTTCTCTACACACAGGCCCGTCTCTCTCTCTCTCTCTCTGGCTCTCCACTCTGCTTGTGACGGCCGTCTCTACAGACTGTGTTCACTCAGACGATACTCTCTCTCTCTCTCTCACACACACACACACAACACACCACACACACACACACACACACAACACACTCTCTCGGCCCGTCTCTTGTGACGGCCCGTCTCTACACACACTGTGTTCACATACTCTCTCTCTCTCTCTTCTTGCCTCTCCACTCTCTCTCTCTCTCTCTCACGGCCGTCTCTACACACACACACACACACTCTTCTCTCTCTCTCTCTCTCTCTCTCTCTCTCTCTCACACACACACACACACACACACACCACACTCCAGCTCTGCTTGTGCTCTGCTTGTGACGGCCCGTCTCTACACACAGACTGTGTTCACTCAGACGATATTCTCTCTCTCTCTCT
>JAPDDM010000320.1:12500-65000 GCA_027474115.1 Schizopygopsis malacanthus
TTCACTCAGACGATACTCTCTCTCTCTCTCTCACACACACACACACACACTGGCTCTCCTACACACAGCTCTGCTTCTCTCTCTCTCTCTCTGTGCTCTGCTTGTGACGGCCCTCTACACACAGTCTCTACTCTCTCTCTCTCTCTCTCACACACACACACACACACTCCAGCTCTGCTTGTGACTCTCTACACACAGTGTTCACTCAGACGATACTCTCTCTCTCTCTCTCTGGCCTCTCCAGCTCTGCTTGTGACGGCCCGTCTCTACACACACTCACTGTGTTCACTCTCTCTCTCTCTCTCTGGCTCTCCAGACTCTGCTTGTGACGGCCCGTCTCTACTCTCTCTCTCTCTCTCTCTCTCACACACACACACTCTCTCTCTCTCTCTCTCTCTCACACACACACACACACACACACACACACACACACACACACACACACACACACACACACACACACACACACACACACTCCAGCTCTGCTTGTGACGGCCCGTCTCTACACACAGACTGTGTTCACTCAGACGATACTCTCTCTCTCTCTCTCTCTGCCTCTCCAGCTCTGCTTGTGACGGCCCGTCTCTACACACAGACTGTGTTCACTCAGACGATACTCTCTCTCTCTCTCTCTCTGCCTCTCCAGCTCTGCTTGTGACGGCCCGTCTCTACACACAGACTGTGTTCACTCAGACGATACTCTCTCTCTCTCTCTCTGGCTCTCCAGCTCTGCTTGTGACGGCCCGTCTCTACACACAGACTGTGTTCACTCAGACGATACTCTCTCTCTCTCTCTCTCACACACACACACACACACACACACACACACACACACACACACACACACACACACACACACACACACACACACACACTCAGCTCTGCTTGTGACGGCCCGTCTCTACACACAGACTGTGTTCACTCAGACGATACTCTCTCTCTCTCTCTCTCTGCCTCTCCAGCTCTGCTTGTGACGGCCCGTCTCTACACACAGACTGTGTTCACTCAGACGATACTCTCTCTCTCTCTCTCTGGCTCTCCAGCTCTGCTTGTGACGGCCCGTCTCTACACACAGACTGTGTTCACTCAGACGATACTCTCTCTCTCTCTCTCTCACACACACACACACACACACACACACACACACACACACACACACACACACACACACACACACACACACACACACACACACACACACTCACACACACACTCAGCTCTGCTTGTGACGGCCCGTCTCTACACACAGACTGTGTTCAGCTCTGCTTGTGAGCTACTCTCTCTCTCTCTCTGCCTCTCACACACAGACTTGCTTGTGACTCAGCCCGTCTCTATACTCTCTCTCTCTCTCTCTCTGCCTCTCCACTCTGCGTACTCTCTCTCTCTCTCTCTCTGCCCGTCTCTACTCTGCTTGTGACGGCCCGTCTCTACACACAGACTGTGTTCACTCAGACGATACTCTCTCTCTCTCTCTCTCTGCCTCTCCAGCTCTGCTTGTGACGGCCCGTCTCTACACACAGACTGTGTTCACTCAGACGATACTCTCTCTCTCTCTCTCTGGCTCTCCACACACACACACACCACACACACACACACACCACACACCACACACACACACACACACACACTCTGCTTGTGACGGCCCGTCTGCTTGTGACGCCCGTCTCTACACACAGACTGTGTTCACTCAGACGATACTCTCTCTCTCTCTCTCTCTCACACACACACACACACACACACACACACACACACACACACACACACACACACACACACACACACACACCACACACTCCAGCTCTGCTTGTGACGGCCCGTCTCTACACACAGACTGTGTTCACACACAGACTGTACTCTCTCTCTCTCTCTCTCTGCCTCTCCAGCTCTGCTTGTGACGGCCCGTACTCTCTCTCTCTCTCTCTCACACACACACACACACACACACACACACACAACACACACACACACACACACACACACAACACACCACACACACACACACTGTGTTCAGCTCTGCTTGTGACGGCCCGTACTCTCTCTCTCTCTCTCTCTGCCTCTCCAGCTCTGCTTGTGACGGCCCGTGTGTTCACTCAACGATGTGTTCTCTCTCTCTCTCTCTCTCTGCCTCTCCAGCTCTGCTTGTGACGGCCCGTCTCTACGATGTGTTCTCTCTCTCTCTCTCTCTGGCTCTCCAGCTCAGACGATCTCTCTCTCTCTCTCTCTCTGCCTCTCCAGCTCTGCTTGTGACGGCCCGTCTCTACACACAGACTGTGTTCACTCAGACGATACTCTCTCTCTCTCTCTCTCACACAGAGCTCTGCTTGTGACGGCCCGTCTCTATTCAAATTCAAATAAGATGTGTTCAAGTAGCACAATCTCTCTCTCTCTCTCTCACACAGAAATTCAAATTCAAATAAGCCAAAGCATCAATATATATACAGTATCAACAATAACATAGTAAATAAATAATAAATAAAATCAAAATCATTCTAAATACATGAATCAACAATAACATAGGTTAAATAATAAATAAAATCAAAATCATTCTAAATACATGAAAAGATCATGTTGAACAGTAACATTATCTAACATTATGAATGGTTAACACATATTTAGCAGCGAGTGCAGCTGTGTTCTCATCTTCTCCGAGTAAGAAGGGCATTTTCTCAGAATCACTGAGCTCTGTAAATGAAGGGATCAGGGCTTCAAATCTGGGGAGAAATGTTTCCCTCACATGGAGATATTTGGGACACATCATCAGAAAGTGTTTCTCATCCTCTATTTGCTGTAGATCACAGTGTCTACAGATCCTCTGCTCTCGCTCGCTCCATGTTTGTCTATGTCTTCCTCTCTCTATCTCTAGATCATGGTCACTTAATCTGTATTTGGAGAGGATTTGTCTTTCTTTAAATGGTTTAATAAATAAATAATTGGCAAATGTAGTGGTTCTGTTTAGGGTTGAGTAGCATTGGAGCTTATTTTGAAGGTCAAATTGTATTTTTAGAGATTCATCATGAGTGTCTTTTAGATTGGTGTCAATTTCTTTGATTGTGGTTTTGGGGGTGAAGCTGTAGTCGGTGAGGAGCTGGGTTTTATGGACGAGCTGATGAGCGAGTGTGTTTAGAGGATGAGATTCTGCTGAGGTTTCATTGGCGAGGAGGTTTACCGGTGAGCGTGAGCAGATCATTAGCGGAGCGTTTGCTTTGGCCGTGAACGACTGAGCGGAGCGAGCGCACACACACAGCGGAATATTGAACCGCTCCGCTTCGCTCACATGCTTTGGTTGCATCTTGTTTTGTTGGATTTGATTACTCACATATACATATAATATATATATGTATGTATTTTGCCATATGTCTGTTCTAGAGACATGTTACAACTTTTTGGGAAAGGTCTAATTAGTTTCCTTTGGAAATATGTTTCAAATTCACACAGAATGCATTTATAACTGTAAAGGTCAAGGTTTCTTTATTTGTCACATGATAAATTATACAGGGTATAATCAAAAGTTAAATGTAGATCAAATCAGGTCCGCTCAGTGGACAGTGCAAAGAATAAAAATTATATAAAAGTAACACCACACAAGAGCACATATAGGTAAAAAAAATCATTTGATTAAGGTTTGAACTTCGGGAGCGCAAATCATTTGATTAAGGTCTGAACTTCGGGAGCGCGCAGCGCAAATAATTTGATTAAGGTCAACTTCGGGAGCGCGCAGCGCAAATCATTTAATTACGACTAACCTGTATAGGGTAGAACATTTCACAAAATTAAAATTACACTAAAATTGACCAAATTATAAAAAAATGAAACTTACATTTTTAGCGAAAATTGAAAGCAATATTAAAATAAAAACGAATTTAAAAACGCAACACTACAATAACCCTGACACAAACGTATTTGACTGGAGGAAGAGGATATGCTAAATGAGATGATCGGAGTTCGGAGGTGCCGATCCGGACCGGGTCTGTTCAGATGAAGCCCTGACTGCTAATAGCACATGCCCGTGCTTGCTTTTATTTTAATGTAGTTGTTAATAAACAAATTATCCAATCTTTCACATGCATCTTTAAAATCGTGTTTGAGTGAAGTGGGCGCGGCACGGCAGTGTTTTGCCCAGAGCCCTGTACATGAGTGACAGAGCAGAATAAGGATGAAGCACAGTGTGGATGCTGAAAATGGTCAGTTTACTGCGAAGAAACCCATGACAGGCAAGTCTGACTCGAGACATTCTTCTCAGGGAAGTTAAATTGTTTGGTTTCACGAAAAAGAGATTCAATTTTGCAATGTCTAAGCCAACGGTTTTGTTCATATTTTACATATACATTTAAATAACGTCTTTTTTCCCCTCTGCGACACTTTTCCATGTTGACAGCAAAAGGTTAAACAAATTAGTATTTTGAGAAGACGAATAAAAATAACAAATATGCTATTTTTACATTTTTGTACAAACTGGCCTACATTATTATTTATTTTTTTTCTCTGCGACACTTATTACGTTGACAACAAAATGTAAAACTAATTTGATTCTGGACAAGACGAATAAAATAAATAGCCTACAATAAAATAACTTGTGCAGACTACATTTGTATTTGTTATCTCTCTCTCTCTTTCAGTAGAGGAAATGTCATTGTGAGATTCTGGAAACGAGATATATTTCGCGGGAACCGACGGTCGGGTCAGGAAGAAAAAGCCTCTTTTATGCTGCACTTTAAAAAGGTTGATATTATAAATGTAGCCTAACGAATAGTCAAATAATATTAATTACATCCTAATTTGCTGTTACAGCCTATCCGTTTCAACAAACACAGTATTCAACAAGTTGTGTTTGGACAAGTGTGTTTATATCCACGGACTCTTACCCGAAAAACAATGTCTAAAGAAATATGAATCGAAGTTTAGCACAATCACCAGAACTAAGCATGGGGCATGTTGAGCTCGCTTGTTGTTTCTGCAGCTTGCTCAGATTATTATTCTTTTAATAATTTGTTGTACAAAGAATGGGTTACAAACAATGACAAAGACTGTTCCATAATTCCTATTAAACTCGGAAGATATATATTAAAAAAAAAGTTATAGAGATTAATATTATTTTGTTATTATTGTTAATTTAATTTGCTGTTTTAAGAATAAAGACGATGACTTAATTATTGTTCATTTGCGTTCTTGATCAAGTCATTCAGGGCTCATTCTTCCCACTGGTCGCAACTTTCTCTTTTTGATACAACATTATGATAAAAGTTCATCAGCATGCATCGATTAATCTAGTTCATAGCTATATGGTAACGAAAGTGTTCAACATTCAACCCGCTCTTTTTCATCAGTATTATTTGTCACCTTCTCTGGTTTAAGAAGCAGTCTTTTATGTATGTCATTATGTATTCGTTTGAAACGCACTTAACAAGGAGCGATCTAATTACCGCATTATCATCAGCTGGCATGTTCAACGCAGCACGTGTGCGTCAGCAGATTCGCCTATTTGATATTTTAACACGTTTTATAAATATTAGTTTTTATAGATCATATTTTAAAAACGGTTTAACATAAAAATGTATGTTATGCTAACAACAATAAAAAGGCATTAAAACGGCGAATCTGCTGACGGAGCCCGTGCTGCGTTGAACACGCCAGCTGATGATAATGAGGTAATAATGATAATAATCACTTCCATTTGGACTTTGTCCGAGAACCCAACGGTACCGGTACGTGTACCGAGCCATCACTATAATACATAATGCGTTAGCATTTATTCTAATTCATATATTAAAGGTCAAATTAACTTTTGCACATGATTGTAAGGACTGAAAGTTAACATTGACAGATCACAGATTTAATTCAAGAGTTTGTTTGATTTATTTTAATGGCAGTACACCGACACACATTTTTATACAATAAATTAAATTAACTAACCCTAACCCTGTGTTGTAAATAAAATACCTCACATTCTCTCTTACCTACTTCAAAGTCACAGTCACACTGATGGGCCATAATGAAAGTTATTATTATTAGACATTAAAGGCCAACCAGCTGTCTGTTTGTTGTCTGCGAGCATCTGTCTGTGCCAATAGCACCAAATCACAAAAACATATAATGAATCCCTTCAGCCAAACACAAATTATTGAAAGAAAGAGAGTATCAAAAATATATTTAATGAATAGAAATATTAGAAAACTAGGAGAGGGGGGCATCGCTCTTGCTGCATCAGAAATTAAATGTAAACAGAAACTCAAGTGAATCATTTGCACAGCAGCAGACCTGAAAGTGAATCATATCACAAGATGAGCTAAACTCTGAACTACAGACAGACTGACTGTTTCTACTTTAGAGAACAAGAGTCTACTGAACGAAAGAGCTCATAGAAGAGCTCGATGATCTTCAGAATCATAATAATCTTACCTCAATTACTACGGCCAAAACACCATTAAATACCTGGTCTCTATTGCACCATGTGGACTGATCATGTTCATCTCACCAGCGTATGGAGGAAGGTGCAGTGACAAATTCATAACTGCAAATTCAGGGTTCCTGGAATATCTTCGTCCAGGCGATGAAGTAATGGCAGACAGAGGCTTCACCATAACCGATCTCCTCTATGAAAGGAAGGTAAAACTTGTCATTCCAGCATTCACCAAGAGAGGCATGCAACTCTCTGAAGAAGATACCACCAACACTAGGCGCATTGCCAATGTACGTGTCCATGTTGAGCGGGTCATATGCCGACTGAAAAACTTTAAAATCCTTTCTCAAACAGTTCCAATTAACCTCACCCCTAAAATTGATAAAATTTTGAGAATTTGTGCAGTCCTGTGTAACCTTCGCAGCGACATCATTTCTGATGTAGAGGATGAATAAGTGTTGATTTGTAGGTGCATTCCACGACTGTCGATACATTTTGCTGTGGTTTGTCTTTTACTAATCAGGGTAATAATGTACATAGTTATTTTATACACCTTTACAATGTGATCAGACATTACCTGCTGTGAATAAAAACATTTAATCTTAATTGTATCTTTAATCTCTGATTTGAAAGGATAAGTCATGTCAAGTGTGCATATTAATTCCATCTTGGTTTATTACATACAGAAATTAAATGGTGAAACATTACCTCTACATGGTGGTCAGTAGGTGTCTCTTACTGAAAACAACAAACACTGATCAACAAATCACAACTGATTTTATACAACTTATAATAAATTATACATTTTCTAAAACACAAACCATAATCCGTCTCTTGTTTAACACAACGGATTTAAAACAACTAACAACTAATTTAAAATAGTTTCAGTCTTCACGTACAGCACACCCAAATTACCTAATATCAATTTAACATACCCTTCGCACCCTTAACCCAATTAACTAATATCATATCCCTAATTATGAATGAATGAATTGAATAATTATTCTCATTCCTGCTTATTTACAAAGCTGCAAGTATCTTGTGGAAAGCAACAGGCGGCCTGCCTGAAACTCATCTGACACATGAGGAAGCATATACTTAAAATAAAAGGTTTTTAGTCTAGCTACTGTCTTGGCACAGAATTGCTCATTGTATGGGACATGTAGCAGTATTTGCTGTGATGGAATCCAAATAAGCAGCTTACAGGCCCTCAGCCCTGTACAGAACATGGCAAGCTGCACTTGCATATAGAAGCCCCGTGGACCATTTGGCTGCAGATGAGGTTTTCCCTCAACCATCCTCACATCATACCTCTGACTTCTGAATAGGTCCTCCAGAGACTCATCGCTCTTAAGGAGAGGGCATTTGATCTCCAGCAGTTCTTCGGAGTTCAAAACTCCATCGGGGCTTGGGTGGGCGATTAGACATGATTAGACTTAACGGTACACTTAATGCACACCTACCAAAATCTTACCTTTACCTTCCCTTGCATTTACACTGTGTGCAGAATTACTAGGCACAGTTGATTGTCTGATCCTATTTTTTCCCCAAATACATTTTACCAATTTAAAATCACATCAATCTTAATAACTAATAATTTTGTATTCAATATTTTATAAGTAATATATAATCTTTTTCAGCTCATTTTATCTGTAAAATAAATATGCCCAATAATTACGCACAAATAAGGCGTTTTTTCCCTTCCAAGTTCCAGCCTCCTCTTTTTATAATATGTAATTTATAAATGTTCACTTACCTTACTCCACTGTACAAATAAGAGATTAGACAAGATACTTAGTCTGCAGATGGTCATCGGGTCAGCCGCTGTGTATGTCACAAACACGTTAATATACTCAAGTTTATACATTTATAACACACTTATGTTAACAACACAACCATTGAAAGACATTATCATGAATAATAAATAATAATGATGATGTGTGTGATAGTTTTACCTTCCATAATATTGAGGCTGCATGGCTACACGACCTTCCCAAACCAGCGATGCACGAACATCCAGTAGTCTCCACTGATCCCTGCTTACTAATTAGCACCCACGCCGAGTGGGTTGGACTGCTCGACTGGCTCGGGTGCACATTTGCTTTTAAAAATACGAAATCACCCTCGCTGTGTAACATTACACGATCCACTTTCCCACTATGTAAATATTGATAGGCCTCTGTACTTTTAAAATTTTTCATTGCTGCTCCATCAACTCCTTCTGACAGGACGAAGTAGTTAAATATGTCCCCATAGCTTAGCTCTGGCCACTTCTTCATATCGTCTACCCACGTTAATAGTGACGATGGATGGGACAATTTTAGACCATCTGATCGTCGTAGGAAGTTTTCACTGTGCTCCCAATTTATACAATTTACGGCATTAACATTCTTTGCCATTTCGACACAGTTATAGCTAACAATCTTACAACTACCGAACTAGTTACCGGATGTGCCGTCTCCAGTTTAGCGGAAGTCAGATGACAAAATCGAATAGTTAAAAGTGGGCGGGGCGGAATAAGGTGAATACTCGAGGTTTGAATGCAGTGATTGGATAGCATAGCATAGACGAAAATGGGAGATTAATCAAAATGAACATGCTGCAGAAATAACTTAAAAGAGTTGTAAAACTTGAGCAGTGTGCAGATCCCTGTTTGTCTTATGACTGTAATGACACCAGCAGCGCTTATTAAATTAGGAGCTAAGAGCACTGTTTAAAGAAACCGTGACAGATAGTTGATCAAAATAAACTTAATTAGATAAAGTCAACATGTTCATTGTTATTTCGAAGACAAACACCGATGTTATGTCAAAGTCCTTTCTGAAATGTAGCTGTTAGGGCTGCACAGTATTTAAGAAAACAACAACAACAAAAAACTGACATGCAATATATTTTTTTCTGCCATATGAGAAATGGCAATGGTAAACCATCTTTTTTAAGGCTGAACAGTTTGGGAAAACTTGAGAAATGTGTGTGTTTACGCTTGTGTTAACTCTTTATAAGAACCAACTCAAACCTCTTTCAGTAGCTCTTTTCATTGACCACAATCCTACTATTTTTTGACCAATTAATTATAAAAAAATAAACTAAAAACAAATATTATTTTACTGTAAATTTAAATATAATAATACAAATTGTATAGTAAGACCGTAAAATTGCAATACTAATTTCTACTATTTACGTCTTAATTTCTTAATTTTTACCACAAGCTTTTATTTTGACGGTTTTCAGAGTGAGGCACAACAGTTTTTCCGTATAAGCAGACAACTCACAATCCTTTGTTTCTCTGTGTGACTTTTATTGTAAGGCCTTTTTAAAACCTCTAAACTATCAGACTTTCAGATTTCTTATAGGCAATGACATTATCTATAACAGTTTGCTTTATACAATGCTACTGAATGCATGTAGAGCAGTTCACAGTATTTTGCTTTCTTGTTTATAGTGACTGGACGTGTTGAACATCGTGAGGAGAGAAGAATGATGAAACATTTCTACACAGCCAAAGGACATATGGCCACTAAAGAGCGAAAAAGCTGAAGAGCCTGTGCTAAAAACATTCAGTGAAAACATAAGGGGTTAACACTTTACAATACTGTTCCACCATTAATGAATAACTACACGAGAAAACATGAGTAACGCAAGATTAGCACTCTAGTAACTAACAAGAAACTCTGATTAATGAATTAGTAAGTGATCGTGCATAGTCAAATGTTTTGCATACCTCCCCAAGAACTACTGCATAAATATAATTAATATGAAAACATAGTGTATAATTAATTCTATAAGTGAAGGTCATGGCAATCCACTAGTAATGACTCAATTATTACCAAATTCTTCAGAAAGAATTATTAATTATTTGGATCAGTATTCTAAAGTGAAGATCGTGATAACTCCCTAGTAATTACTGACGTTATTGTAAACTTTTGAAGTTTTTGTAAGTTTCTGGTTAGTAATTAATTTTGCTAACACTTAAATCATTACTAGTGGGTTGCCGTTATCTTCACTTTAGAATATTGATCCAAGTAATTAGTTTCTTTAGAAATATTTGGTAATACTTGATTTGTTACTAGTGGATTATCATGATTATAATGAAATATACATTATGCATAATTCACATAAATGTTGAACCTGTACACAGTAGTTCTTAGTAGTTCTCCAGGAGATATGAAAATAAAAATCATAGTTATTTATTAGCTAATAGTGAACTATCAGTTTCAACCGAGTGCTATTTACTAAATTGTTAATCAGTTTCTTGGTAGTTAATAGTAGTTACTAGAATGTTGATAGTGCTTTAGTCATTTGTAAGACAGAGGAGGTCTGAAAGTTACACCTTCTAACCACTACGCTGTCAGTCTTTACTGAATGCAGCTATAAAAATGTGTTTTTCCAGCTTAGTTCTCAAAGATTGTTGCACTTTATAATGATGATATTTCAACTCTTGTTGTAAATATTTTTGTAATACTTTTTACTGGATTTAAAAGTTGAAAATGAATTGATCCTTGCTGCTGTTGTAGCTAACATACACTTCTTCACTGAACTAGGTTTGAATTAAATGTTCATTTTCTGTAGTTGACGAAGCTGCTTTCTACGACCAGTCTGTAATTTTTGTAAAGGCCGGGACACACCAAACTGGCTTCAAAGAACTATCAGCGATGAAAGCCGACAGTGTTGTCGCTTTGCGGTGTCGGACCAAAACTCTGTGCTTGAACACACCACACAGACTACAGCCCTCTGCAAACTAACACGTGTGTTCTGTGCCTGCGTGCGAGGAGTTAGCTGTCTATATCAGCAGCTATCAATAGTATATATTCTTTATTCAAAATGAGATCCCGATACAAGGATATACTAAATGTAAATAAAACAGTGCTTGCTTACTATTTTGAATATCAGTTGTATTGATAACTTCATTTTAAGTGACTCATGTTGTTATGAAAATATTCACATATTGAAATGCTTGGGTAAGATCACGTAACATCAGAACAGTCTTCTGTCTGTGCTGCCTTCATTTACTTACTCTTCATCACTTTCGCTGTAATTCTGGAGCACTGACTCGTTTGCTGAACTGAGCATCGATCAGAGTTCTCACTCGCGCCGACGTGAGGAACATGCCAAACAAACTACACTAGCTCAACAGATGCTCACCGACCGGTGGCTTGGTGTGTCCCGGCTTAAGGTATGAAATAAAAAAACAGGGTTTTTAATTATTATTTTTTTTAATCTGGTATGAAGTATCTGCATTGTTTGCAAGACTATCAAAATGTATGTTCACATGGACTGTTTTAAAGCTGTTGTAAATCCAAAATGGATGTTTCCATCACTCAGGTGCCTCTTTAATCATGAGGAATTGTTTCTTCCCTGTAATCAGTGTTTGAGTGAGTCTGTTCATTAAAATCTGTTTTTGCTATGGCATTAAATGCATATAAATATACAGTTTGGACTTCAGATATAAATTTAAAATAGTTTAATTATATAAAACAATTGTATTATTGTTTATATAATATATAATTATACGTAGTTTATTATTATGATTTCACAGTCCTAGTAAACCCTTATGTCTTTGTAGTGCAGGGTGTTGTCATGTTTGTGTGTATTGGTTATATTCTAATGAGCTGTGATGTCATCGTGACATCACACTGTCCTTGTAAACCATTTTGTCCTCATAATTCAGGTTTCTGTCTTCTAGGACATATGTCCTTGTAAATCAGCAAAAACTCAGGATGTCGTGTATCTTGTTTTATAAATGATAAATAACAAATAAATGTTGTGTTTTGATGCCCTGATTTTTTTAAAGCATTTATTTTTTTATTTGAAAGCTCTACTATAAAAGGAAAGCATAGTCCCTATAAACCACGTTTTTTTCTGGTTTGAAGAAAATGTCCTTATAATGCAGGCTTACCTGTATAGCTGTGTGTGTGTGTGTGTAAGAGACTTATAAAACTAATTATGGTGACACACAAGTGTTTATATTAAATAATAAGCATTTTATGTGGGGGGGGGGGGGGGGGGGGGGTATACTTTTAGCAGCCCTGCTGAATTCATATGGCATTCTATGAATATGCTCAATGTAAAACTATAAGCAGATGGTCTTCTGTGTGGTATCAGCATAAGTGCAGAGTACTTTAGTCAGATTTAACAAAACACACAAACTATAAAAGCACAGCTAGACCGTCCACTTTGTAAATACATAAATCAAAGGCAAATATACGATCAAACACAAACACACAAATCGCAATGCATTAGCCTATTTACGCCGTCTAACGTCTGTCTGTTTTCGCAACTGGCGGCATCGTATGACGTCATGCGCGCGCGCACGCGAAGGGAGCGCAACACCGGCTCATACTGCATTAGTCACGTGATGAACGAACGCCTCTCAGGTGAACTAATAACGGAATCCAACGACCGATCAACATGGTCCTAGTTTTAATTTTGCCATTTTTTACCGCTAGAATAAATAAACTGTCGCAATATCACAGTGTATTAACCATCTCCCGTCAATGTTTTGAATGTTGAATCAATGACTTGAATTATGTAGATGAATGCCGGTTAAGTGCGTGCTTCACTCAGAAAAGTCTAATTTACATGTGCTGAGCGTCTCAAACTCATCTCTGCGTGTTGATGTGAGTTTGGGTTTATTATCACGTTCATCTGGGAACGCAACGTGTGCCATTTCATCAGATTTGTAAGGTTAAATCATTAATAAACCCACGCAAACGGGGGAAACATCGCGATTTCAAAATAAAAGCCTCGCTCTGAGTGTCCACATATTCATCTAATTACAGCGGCTGCAGCATTTCTGTCCTAAACAAATGGACAAATATTAAAGATTAAGTGGATATTTGAATTAAATGGTGCTTGGTTAATATTAAACAAGGATTAGATCGTGTAGAAATAATTACGAGGCCTTTGTTGTCATGCGTAATCTACATTAGCTCTATTGTTTATTATGTATTAAGTTTAGTTCAGTACATCCATATGATTTCTTGCTTTTTATTTGAACTAATTATTATTGGTTATGTATATGTATTTTAAGTCATTTTAAAAGCTGTTGTTATATATTAGATCGTTTGTTCATTAATTCATATAGTCTGAACTTGCCAGCTAGCAAACTGCACAGCAGGTGTAGAAAGGAGCTTCTCCTGTTTAAAGCGGCTCAAGTCCTACACCCGTAACACAATGGGCCAAGGCCGTTTAAGCAGCCTAGCTCTGCTGGCCATTGAGAGGACACTGGTCAAGTCACTGGAAAAGACGCCTAGTTGGTACGACAGGGTTACAGAGCATTTTCTTGAAAAGGAACGTAGAGCAGAATTTACATATAAATAAATGGACAATTTTTATGATTTGGGCCGAAAATGAGCTTCCCCTCTTTAAAAGCAGCCGCCACTGGTTTAGAATGATCACAAAATTGAAGATATAGAAGCAGAAAATGTATATAATTTAATATAGTAAGTCAACATCACATGAAGAATGCCGTTTTTCTCAAAATCACCATGATTACATAGGCCTGTAGTTTTGCTTTTTACAACAGTTCAAAAAAAAAGAAGTTAATTAAGAGACTTGCGTTTTAGACACCATATTGCCTGTTTTTGCTCTATTTTTGCTCTATTTCGACAACAAAAATAATACCAAACACAGCCACCAAACACAGTTTTGCGTCTCTGACTCTGAGCAATGACGTGTTTTGTTCCTGAATGAATTAACCGTTTAAATGGTGTGACCAAACACTTGATTGGCTCTATGTCTCTCTTTCTCCTCTCCACCTGTAGCTGGTGTGTGGTGAGCGCATACACTTGATTGGCTCTATGACTCTCTCTCCTCTCCACCTGTAGCTGGTGTGTGGTGAGCGCATACACTTGATTGGCTCTATGACTCTCTCTCCTCTCCACCTGTAGCTGGTGTGTGGTGAGCGCATACACTTGATTGGCTCTATGACTCTCTCTCTCTTCTCCACCTGTAGCTGGTGTGTGGTGAGCGCATACACTTGATTGGCTCTATGTCTCTCTCTCCTCTCCACCTGTAGCTGGTGTGTGGTGAGCGCATACACTTGATTGGCTCTATGACTCTCTCTCCTCTCCACCTGTAGCTGGTGTGTGGTGAGCGCATACACTTGATTGGCTCTATGTCTCTCTCTCCTCTCCACCTGTAGCTGGTGTGTGGTGAGCGCATACACTTCATTGGCTCTATGACTCTCTCTCTCTTCTCCACCTGTAGCTGGTGTGTGGTGAGCGCATACACTTGATTGGCTCTATGACTCTCTCTCTCTTCTCCACCTGTAGCTGGTGTGTGGTGAGCGCATACACTTCATTGGCTCTATGACTCTCTCTCCTCTCCACCTGTAGCTGGTGTGTGGTGAGCGCATACACTTGATTGGCTCTATGTCTCTCTCTCTCTCCACCTGTAGCTGGTGTGTGGTGAGCGCATACACTTGATTGGCTCTATGACTCTCTCTCAAATCTACACCTGTAGCTGGTGTGTGGTGAGCGCATACACTTGATTGGCTCTATGTCTCTCTCTCCTCTCCACCTGTAGCTGGTGTGTGGTGAGCGCATACACTTCATTGGCTCTATGACTCTCTCTCCTCTCCACCTGTAGCTGGTGTGTGGTGAGCGCATACTTCATTGGCTCTATGTCTCTCTCTCCTCTCCACCTGTAGCTGGTGTGTGGTGAGAGCATACACTTGATTGGCTCTATGACTCTCTCTCTCTTCTCCACCTGTAGCTGGTGTGTGGTGAGCGCATACACTTGATTGGCTCTATGACTCTCTCTCTCTTCTCCACCTGTAGTTGGTGTGTGGTGAGCGCATACACTTGATTGGCTCTATGTCTCTCTCTCCTCTCCACCTGTAGCTGGTGTGTGGTGAGCGCATACTTCATTGGCTCTATGTCTCTCTCTCCTCTCCACCTGTAGCTGGTGTGTGGTGAGCGCATACACTTGATTGGCTCTATGACTCTCTCTCCTCTTCTCCACCTGTAGCTGGTGTGTGGTGAGCGCATACACTTGATTGTCTCTATGACTCTCTCTCCTCTTCACCTGTAGCTGGTGTGTGGTGAGCGCATACACTTGATTGGCTCTATGACTCTCTCTCTCTTCTCCACCTGTAGCTGGTGTGTGGTGAGCGCATACACTTGATTGTCTCTATGACTCTCTCTCCTCTTCACCTGTAGCTGGTGTGTGGTGAGAGCATACACTTTATTGGCTCTATGACTCTCTCTCCTCTCCACCTGTAGCTGGTGTGTGGTGAGAGCATACACATGATTGGCTCTATGTCTTTCTCTCCTCTCCACCTGTAGCTATGACTCTCTCTCCTCTCCACCTGTAGCTGGTGTGTGGCGAGCACATTGGTGCCGTTGTCCTGTGGCAGCCGTCGCATTATCCAAGTGGATCCAAGTGGATATTTTTTATAAATGTGTATATATATCCTTCTCTTTCTCTGTGTGTGTGTGTCTGTTTCACACTCTTGCTGTTCTAGAGTAACCCTTTCATTATCATTCCTGTAGCTCAACAACATTTTGGGGGTAAAATTATAGTTGACTCGTATGTGTTAACATAACTGGCAATAAAGCTCCTTCTGATTATTACTAATCATTTCATGAACAAACAACAGTAGATAGTTGTTAGCTGGAGTTGATTGCACATGTAGTCAGTCAGATGAAGGTGTGTTTGGTTTGTTACCCGTGAATCGGCCACTTTGCTCAATCCCAGCTCCTGAATGAGTCTCTCAATCTTCTCATCTTTTTCTCTCTGACGGATTGACTTCGGGAGTCGTAAAGCTGCTGAGAAACGCAGATTTGTGCTCCAGACCCGAGTAATTCCTCACATCACATGTCATTGAGGAGAATGTGCTGCTACTTTACCTAGAAAGGAAACGTAGTAAATGAGTGTTTGTGTGGTTTATACCTGCACTACGTATCCAGACAGACATTTGTAGATTGGAGGTTGTGACCTAAACGTTTATAAGAACTTCTCCTGAAAGACCAGCAGGATCCTTACAAGCGGCCAGAACGTCCAGAAACCTTCAGTAAAACACTTTTTTAATTTAGTCATTTAGCTGACGCTTTTATCCAAAGCGACTTACAAATGAGGACATTATAGAAGCAATCAAAACCAACAAAAGAGCAACAACATGCAATTGCTATTACAAGTCCTGGTTAGCTTAAAGCAGTAAATGTAGGAAGGTTTTTTTATTGTATTTTTTTTTTGTTAAGAAAACGAGTTTATAGAATATAGAAAAAAAGACTGTTAGTTTTACGAGAAAAGCTAGCAGTTAGAGAATATTTATGCAATTGATAGAGGGTCAAATGTGTGTGTTTTTTTTTTAAATAAATAGAAGACAGATTAGATAAAATAGAATTAGAAAAGAGACGAGAGTTCTAGAGTTAGAGGGTCAAATAAAGATGGAAGAGATTAGTAACTCTAGGATGATGGTCATATGGTGACATGTGTCAGATTCAGCACAGTATGAAAATTCTTGCCCAGTCATGTTTGTTTATTCAGTGAGACATGTCTAGACAAGAGGAGCTTTCCCTCAAATCAGATAAAAGTCCTCGTTTTATTGAAAAACACAAGCAACACTTTATTGACATACTGTTATTTATGGAAGCCACAAAGATGAAAAAATAAAATAATTGTGTTATTTTATCACAATTGTTTTTTGCAATGGTGAATTCATATCTCATTGTATATTGTGCAATTACTTGTTATACACTTGGAGTTAAATAATAATGTAAAATATATCATGATTAAAGGAATTATATTGTATTCTGAGTTTATATCTTGCAATTCTGAGTTTTTAATCCCTGATCTGAGATCAAATTTCAGACTCCTGGAATTTTTAGGAACAGACCTTCAACCTTTTCTGATCTGAGTTGATCTTTTCCAATTATTCAGATGTGGTTTACATTCAAGAGTTAATCAAAATTGGTCTGTTTAAGTATATATCTGTTATCAAATGATTTGCGCTGCGCGCTCCCGACGTTCAGATCGTAATTAAATTATTTGCGCTGCGCGCTCCCGATGTTCAGATCTTAAATTATTTGCGCTGCGCGCTCCCGAAGTTCAGACCTTAATCAAATGATTTGCGCTGCGCGCTCCCGATGTTTCCGAACAAAATATAATCAACCTTATTGTCGAACAGAACAAATATTTTAATTAATATTAAAATAAAATGTATTTAAAAAAATTAAATCAACTGTCAAATACAGAAAAAAATATTTCAATTATTATTAAATTAACTATTTGTTTTAAAGAATCATTGTAAAATGCACAACAAATTCTAAAATATTTATTATTATTAAAATAATATATATATATGTATTTTAAATATACTTTATTTTCAAACACTGAACAAATGTTAAAATAATATTTAAAATATCAACTTGATCATTATACAGAATAAATATTTTAATAATTTAAATAATATTTTTAAACAAATCTAATTTGTCAAAAACAGAACAAATATTTCAATATTTATATAATTATTAAATACGTATGTATTTTAAAAAACTGTCAAATGCAGACACAATTATTAAAATAATATGATGTTATTAAAATAATAAAATATAAAAATAAGCAAACCATGTGCATTAACTAATTCAGCCAAAACTTTGAATAGCTTTGCGGAACGATTGGGGCTATCCGATCCTTGGAAATCAAAATTTCCCACTAATAAGGCCTACTCATTTTTCTCCCATGTTCATCATTCATATTCGCGAATAGATTTTTTCTTAGTGGACAACAGACTACTTTCAAACGTATTGAGCTGTGAATATCACAGCATCGTTATTTCGGATCACGCTCCCACTTCTACTGACATTAATCTTTCCCAGTTCACATCTTTTTCTAAACAGTGGTACTTCCCCTCTATGTTTTTGGCTAGAGATGAGTTTAAACTATTTTTGACTGAACAAATTGCCCTGTTTTTTGAAATTAACGATATGCCAAGTATTAGCAGAGGGACCCTTTGGGAAACGTTCAAGGCATACTTAAGAGGCATGATTATTTCTTATATTTCTGGTACGAATAAAGCTAACAAACTTAAACTAGATACAATTTTGAAGGATCTACAAAATTTTGATCGCCAGTATGCTGCTGATCCAAATAAAGATCTGTATAAAGAGCGTCTTCGTCTGCAAACGGAATTTGATCTTCTCGACCACAAATAATGCTGAAGCGCTTCTGCTTAAATCTAGACAACTATTTTTTGAAATGGGCGATAAGGCAGGTACATTATTAGCTCATCAAGCCAGAGCATCAGCAACATCAAGGCTGATTACAGGAATAAGGTCACCACAAGGAGATATTCTCCACGATTCATATAAAATTAATAGCGTTTTCTTAGAGTTTTATTCAGATCTTTACACTTCTGAGCTTCCCCCATGTATTAATTGTGAGGAGTGGCCCTTGGATAAGATCACCTTTCCCAAAATTGATAGTATAGCTAGGACCCTTGGTGATCCAGTATCAATCTCTGAGGTGGTGGAAGCAATCAAACTTCTACAAAGTGGCAAGTCACCAGGCCCTGACGGGTTCACCATTGAGTTCTATAAAGCGTTTTCTATATCATTGGCACCTGCACTACAGAATGTGTTTAATGAGGCTTTTTCCAAGGGCTGCTTACCTCCCACATTATCATCAGCGTCAATTACCTTGATTGCCAAGAAAGACAAAGACCCCCATTTGTGTGGCAGCTATAGACCCATTTCACTTTTGAATGTGTGGATTATAAATAAATGTATACGATTTTTATTCATGCTTTTTAATTGTTATTATTTTTAATTTGTACCTGTCTTTTATTTTATTTTTATTTTTTTAATTTTTGTATGATTTTTTTTTTTGGGGGGGGGGGGGGGGGGGGCAAGTTAAGGGAGGGAAGTGTTTAGTGGGATAGTATCAGTAATACCATGGAAGGATCATTTTATACAATTCATTTAGCAAATTGTTGTATTGATATTCCATGCAGAAAATCTAATAAAAAAAAAAAAAATAAAAAAAAATATATAAAAATAATACAAATATATTAATAACGTGAAACTAAACAGTTGAGATTTCCACACAACTCAGGGAAAAATTTACAATGGTGTCTAAAAGCTAAAAGGTACACCTAATTTCCCACAAACACTCTTAAAAATAAAGGTTCTTCACAGCGAGGCCATAGAAGTGACCGTTTTTGTACCTTTTTTTCTGACAGTACACATGGGTTAATAATCAAACATCAGTTTCACTGGAAGTTGTTAGTGTCTTTACAACAGTTTAAACTTTGGATTTGAATATATGAAGAGGGGTTTTTCTTTGAAGATAGCAAACAATTGGTGATCATTATTTATGAATTCTGTCTGTTCCCACGTCTTTCATAAGTTCTTCCACATCTAAGTGACCGAAACAGATAAAGCCTGGTTTTGAATGTTAAATAAACACATACACACAAAGAACAAGAGAATGTCCTCAACATTAAAAATTAGGCATAAATTGGGGCTTTTTTGAGTCAACCAATTGTGAAAATGATGACTTAGAATATCTATAAAGAGCTTTAGGATACACTACAATTCAAATCATGTATTTATTTAATTTTATTTTTTAAGAAATGATACATTGTGACACAAGGACACATTATATTGATCAAAAGTGACAGTAAAGACATTTATAATGTTACAAAAGATTTCTATTTTAAATAAACGCTGTTTTTTATTCTTGAAAGAATCCTGAAAAATAAAAATGTAGGCCGCAAAAATATCAACCGTTTTCAACATGATAATAATCTGAAATGTTTCTTGAGCAGCAAATCAGCATATTAGAATGATTTCTGAAGGATCACATGACACTGAAGACTGATGCTGAAAATGCAGCTTTGATCACAGGAATAAATTCTATTTTACAATATATTCACATAGAAAACAACTATTTCAAATGGTAAAAATATAAGATTATTTCTGTGCATCATTTCCTAAAATGTTCAGCAGCTTGTTCAGTGTGTGTTCATGTGTTGTCCACTAGAGGCCGGTCTGTTCTGACTGTGAATGTATTTTTACAGCAAGGTCCGGACACTTTTGGGAGCTGCTGACCTGCCAAACCCTGATGAGAAGACTGTTAATGCAGGTAAACTCACTAACTATTTATATTGTCACGTTTTAATTGTTGCTACTGTTGTGGTTTGGCCTTAAAGGTCTGCTGATGTTTGAGCTGTACGGCACAGGTATGAAGACCCAGCAATTAGAAGAAGAAGAAGAAGAAGAATTTGTCACATACACAGTTATACAGAGTATAACCAGCAGTGAAATGTGTGCTCTGCTTTTAACCCATCCAAGAGCACACACACACACACACACGTTGGTTTTTATGGTTTACAGGGACTTTCCATAGGCGTAATGTTTTTTATACTGTACAAGCTGTATGTGCTATTGCCCTACACCTACCCTACACCTAAACTTAGCCCTCACAGGAGATGGTGCATTTCTATTTTCCCTCAAAAAAACTCACTCTGTATGATTTATAAGCGTTTTAAATTATGGGGACACTGATAAATCACCTCATAAATCACCTTCTCCTTGTAATACCTATGTCATACCCATGTTATTATACAAATTTGTGTCCTCATAAACCACATAAACATGCCCCCACACACACACACACACACACACCACACACCTGGAGCAGTGGACACACACACACACACACACCTGGAGCAGTGGGCAGTCAACGCTGCGGCGTCCGGGGAGCAGTTGGGGGTTCGGTGCCTTGCTCAAGGGTCTCACCTCAGTCGTGGACAATTCCTGCCGGAGCCGAGAACCCACAACCTCAGATTACAAGTCCAGCGCTCTATCCATTAGGCCACGACTGCCCCTCGATTATAACTTACAGTTATACTGTAAGTTACTTCACATACAGTGTGGCTCAGTGAAAAGTAATGCAATTCTAATAAAAATACACAAACATATAAATTCATACTCATTTGCATCTAAAATTCCTTCAAATGTCAGATTTTTCTCTGAGATATGAATGAATGAAATACCATGTTTCCTTATTATACTCCACATATATTTTTTGAGATCACAATATAGCCAGAGGGTGCTGTTGTGTGCCTCTACAGTAACCATGTAGGCGGTCTCTAAATCAGTGCCTGCATTAAGAGACCCTGTTCAGCCCTTAACAAGTGATACAGCACATGTATGATTCACTGATAATAAACACTGCAGCATGCTGGGCTTCAAGTAATGCAATTATACAGGTTAAGTCGCACCTTTGTGCATATATTCTGAGGTCTGCTCTCTCAGAAGCTCAACCTTACAGTAGCCTAATCAATCAACGGTAATTAATCTTGGTAATTCCAGAATAATCAAGGTCTCACCCGGATGTCCTCCTTGTCTTTTAGGCAGCATGTGCTGTATCAGACAAGCTAAATATAGTTTTGACCCCATTCTCAGACAGCATGACAGCTTACTGCATTTCCTATTGCGCTCTATTAAAAGATGATGCCTTGCACTTTATACAGATTGACTGAAATTAAACTCATGATCAAATTTCCATTCAAAGATTTCAGTGATAACTTTGATTCATATTCACGGTTAAAGACGAGAGCCACGGTTGTTCCTGCAATCAAGTTTATTCATTCTATATTTCACATTACAAATACTTTAAGCATTCTATTATAAATATTTAACTGCAAGTAATCAAGACTCAACTACCAAAGCACACGTATGACTAACACAACTATACAATGATATTTCTCTTTACACAACTCCATATGGATTTAAAATATAAAAATTAAAACTTAGAAATGACATAGCAAAAAAATTATTCCTCTTATAAAAATCTATAGATAAATACACCTTCCCATACACAGTTATAAACTATGTGAATTTAAATAAGCAGTTACCTAGAGATTTTCTGATATTTTTGCCTATCCTTCTGTAGACATGAAGCACAATATAGTGATTATTAAAACTAGAAAATCTAATAAGTGTACGGATCAAAAACTATAATCGAAATGACAATTACATTCCAATTCAAAATATATCAGTAAATGGTTTTAAAACATTATTCACTTAATATTTACATTGTAATCACAGTAGCATGAACTCAAGTAGGAAAATATGTGAATACATAAAAGTGAAAACACCTATAATTTCAGTGGTATTTTTACAAATATAAATCAGAGAATGTTAAAGGTTATAACGGCTGAAGGAGAGTTTGTGAGGTGAGACACGTTGAAAGTAATAGTTATATTAGAAGTACACTGTAAAGGTCTCTGGGAGAAAGTATTGCACAGATCTCACTGTCAATATTTTGAAAGCGTATTCAAGTGAACCCTGAATCAATATGAGACTAATCTCGTATGCTTCTTTGTTTTCGACTAGTAAACACGGTACAGTGGGGTATGCACACTGTGTGCATGGGCAAGGTACATGTAACTGAACGTTTGGGAAAAGGGGTGAAACAAAAGTACTATTAAAACAATTGAACACAATTCAACCCTTACTTATTCATTTAGCTCATGCGTACCTAATGAATAAATTAACCTTGTTGCCTCAGAATTATACATAACAGTAAACATTGATATTTTAATATGGAACATTCATCATTGTGATACAAGGTGCATCCTAACATTACTCTAATTACAGTGTTAATTATTTTATTTGCTACAGCCAATAATGAGGGAGGTATCATCATTCTCATAACTGATAGTGGGTAGGTATATATTTCTACATGTACCACACATTTTAAGGAATTTGTGTCATGCTAGATTCAATATTTACTTTGTCCATTGAGGAAGAACACTGTTTGCATTTTGCAAATATTAGTTTGAACAATACAGTCACCTAAATTATATATATATATATATATATGTGACAATCTAGGGATTTCAGCACATAAATACATAAAAACCTAAACAAAATTATATTCGCAATCAAGTTGTACTTTATGAAATGAAACTTATATTTTAATGAATTATATTCACCGTTCCTGGCTGGTGGAATCCAGACAAGTTTCACGAGACATCTGAAAACTCATCTCTTCCATCATCACTTGACTTCATCTTTAAAATACCTTTCCTTAACTTTGCTCTCTTTCCCTTAAACTCTCACTGTCTGGCTAGAATTTGCTCTGAACACTGTCTAGAAATTTGTATTACAAGCACTTCCTGTGTCTGTTTGCCTCTTTATAATGTATCGCCTATTGTATTCCTCAATGTAAGTCGCTTTGGATAAAAGTGTCTGCTAAATGAATAAATGTCAAATGTAAAAATAAATGTAACTGAAAAAATATCAATCATAATACATTATAAGTTAATGCTGCGCATATAATAAAAACATTTACATAATTTACAATTATCTGTTTTTAAATTATAGTTGTTTTACTTTCAGACATTTTTCTCTATTGTGATATTTTCATTAAATAATTTAACTTAGTTAAACCAGCAACTTAAAGACTGTAAAAAAAATGCCATGTGTGAATAATTTAATCATTTCCGTAATACATGTTTTTTAATAGTTTTTTTATATTAATAATTTAATCATATTTTGATTTCCTTATAAACTATCACACACCTTTATGTCATTTCAAATGAACACGTTTTTCTTGTGATTAAGGAAATGTCTTTCTTGTGGTTTAGGTGTGGAATATTACAAGTTTTGTATAAACGCACCTCTTGAGCAGCATTAGGATGGAGTTGGCCGTACTGGCGTCCAGGCCGGTGGTCGGTTCATCCAGGAAAAGCACCGGCGGATCAATAATCAGCTCCATGCCGATATTTGTTCTCTTCCTCTCTCCACCCGAAACACCACGAATCCTCTGTGTTCTCACCTGTAAAACCAGCCAATCAGAGCAGCCGTCAAATCAAGTCCCACACTCTATGAACTACAATACTGACTGTTCAAATTCATCGCGATTATCATTAGTAGACCATACAGATCAATTTCATCAAACGCAGGTTTCACCCTTTTATAGGGGGCTCTGTGGCACACACCGTTTCGCCTACAGTCACCAAAATTCATACACCTATAGATCTCATCAGCCAAACAACTTTCATGCTGACAGTCAATCTGCTCCACCCAACAGAAAGTCGGCCATGTTGGATTGTTTGGAAAATGCATTCAGTGCAATTTCATGTACTCGTCGAGTTTTCATCCGATCACCACCAAACTTGGTCAACATGATCTCACGACACTGAGGATGTTAAATTGCAAAGGGATTTTTGATATCTCCAATGGTTTGGCTGTAGTGAGGTTACGAATTTATGGCAAAGAAGGGAAACAGGAAGTGTGTTATAGCGTCTTTCGGATGAGACGTTAAACCGAGGTCCTGACTCTCTGTGCTCATTAAAAAATCCCATGGCACTTCTCGTAAAGAGTAGGGTTGTAACCCCGTGTCCTGTCCAAATTCCAACCACTGGCCCTTGTCAGTCATGGCCTCCTAATAATCCCCATTTACTCGATTGGCTCTATGTCTCTCTCTCCTCTCCACCTGTAGCTGGTGTGTGGTGAGCGCATACACTTGATTGGCTCTATGTCTCTCTCTCCTCTCCACCTGTAGCTGGTGTGTGGTGAGCGCATACACTTGATTGGCTCTATGTCTCTCTCTCCTCTCCACCTGTAGCTGGTGTGTGGTGAGAGCATACACTTGATTGGCTCTATGTCTCTCTCTCCTCTCCACCTGTAGCTGGTGTGTGGTGAGAGCATACACTTGATTGGCTCTATGTCTCTCTCTCCTCTCCACCTGTAGCTGGTGTGTGGTGAGAGCATACACTTGATTGGCTCTATGTCTCTCTCTCCTCTCCACCTGTAGCTGGTGTGTGGTGAGAGCATACACTTGATTGGCTCTATGACTCTCTCTCCTCTCCACCTGTAGCTGGTGTGTGGTGAGAGCATACACTTGATTGGCTCTATGACTCTCTCTCGTCTCCACGTGTAGCTGGTGTGTGGTGAGAGCATACACTTGATTGGCTCTATGTCTCTCTCTCCTCTCCACCTGTAGCTGGTGTGTGGCGAGCGCATACACTTGATTGGCTCTATGACTCTCTCTCCTCTCCACCTGTAGCTGGTGTGTGGTGAGCGCATACACTTGATTGGCTCTATGACTCTCTCTCCTCTCCACCTGTAGCTGGTGTGTGGCGAGCGCATACACTTGATTGGCTCTATGTCTCTCTCTCCTCTCCACCTGTAGCTGGTGTGTGGCGAGCGCATACACTTGATTGGTTCTATGTCTCTCTCATCTCCACCTGTAGCTGGTGTGTGGCGAGCGCATACACTTGATTGGCTCTATGTCTCGCTCTCCTCTCCACCTGTAGCTGGTGTGTGGTGAGCGCATACACTTGATTGGTTCTATGTCTCTCTCGTCTCCACCTGGAGCTGGTGTGTGGCGAGCACACTGGTGCCGTTGTCCTGTGGCAGCAGTCGCATCATCCAAGTGGATGCTGCACACTGGTGGTGATTGAGGAGAGATCCCCCCCCCCCCCCACCGCACATAATTGTAAAGTTCTTTGGGTGTACAACAATACACAATAAAGTGCTATATAAATGCATCATTCATAACTTCGGAATTTTCAAAATGCTTTGATTTCAACTTCTCGATTTGCTTCAAACTTCACCAGAATAATGTCAAGACACAGAAGATAACATTTTTCATATTAGTCGATATTAATAATTAATCACACACACTACATTTTGAATCTTTATATCTTTCAAGTTTAAAGGCAGATATTTGCTCCGTGGTGAAAGTTGTAGAAACCAGACAGTTGGCTGTGGTTTTAAATATCTCTTTATGATCAAAACATGACAAACACTTCACGTTTTTAAATTATTCACTCTTTTCCAGTAATTTTTCCTTAACAAAATAAACATCTTGATAGAAAAATCAAATTAAGATAGTCTTAATTTCTGCATGTTCTAATGAGTGATATTGTTTCTAATCATGAAACATGTTTGTGTTGCCTGACTTTGATGACTCGTATCTTCAGCACAGTTTGGTCTTCCATAGTAGCATACATTTAGATCATGATAACCACAGTTAAAACCACACATATAGCACCTCAATGCCATAATAAAAATGTAACTGCATTGTTTCTGAGTATCTGTATAAACACAGTAGTCTAAATACATTTAATATAAATGCACAAACTTCCCCAGATTACTGCTCACACAAATGCCTCTGAAATTATTAGGGTCCAGTTTGTCTCCACTCTTGTGAATAGGGGTAATGAGTCCTTGGCTCCAGATGTCAGGAGAACAGCCTGAACTAAGTACAAGGTTGAATAATCTGAGCACAGCTGTCTGAAGCGCAGGTGTGCTGTGTTTCAGCATTTCACCCAGAATGCTGTCAGGACCATAAGATTTCCTACATTTTTGGCTTTTGAGTTTGTTTGTCAATTCTTCATGTGTAATTGGGAAGTCAAGTGGGTTTTGATTATTTTTAATTGTGTCTTCATAAGTTTGTAGATTTTGTTTGATCAGATTATAATTGTCATTAAGTTGATTTGGTGGGATTTCTTTATATAAGTTTTCAACATGTTTTGTCCAAATATCCCCATCTTGTATTGGTAGGTCTTGTGGTTTAGTTGTGCTCAGATTAATCCACATATCCCAGAACTGATTCTGATTTACTGAATGCTCTATTTCTTGTAAACTTTTGGTCAGATGGTGTTGCTTTTTTCCTCTAATTGTGTCTTTGTATTGTTTTAGTTTTGAACAGTATTCAGATCTTATGTCAGCGTTGTATGGTTCTTTGTGTATCAGATTTGATTATTGTCTAAGTTGTTTTCTTAATGCTTTGCAATCTAAGTCAAACCATTTTACATTTTTTGGTATTTTTTTCTTAGTGTATTTTTTGCCTTTCTTTTTCAATTCACTTAGATGTGCTGCTTTTTTAAATATGTAATTGATTTCATTTGTAGCCGAATTGACACCATCTTTAGTAGTTTCAAATGTTTTATTCATAAATATAGTGAATAGATTCTTCAGTTCTTCAGAATTCAGTGCTTGGGTAAATTTGTCTGCACTGTCTGAAGTCCATTTGTATCTCTGCTGGACCTGATATAATTTGCAGGTCTCCAGCTGGTTTTGTTCTGGTGTGTGATGTGTTTTAATATAGATGTTAGTTTGGTTATGGTCAGAAAGCGGAGTTTGTTGTATGACAGTGAATGCACTGAAGGAGGACGGGTCCATGTCAGTGATGGTATAGTCCACTACACTAGCTCCAAGACCTGAACGACACGTGAACCTCCCTAAAGAGTCCCCTCTGATCCTGCCATTGAGTATGTACAGGCCCGAGGCTCGGCAGAGCTGCACTAATTCTCTACCGGTTTTATTCACAGTTTGGTCGAGATTGTTTCTTGGTGGGAGGTTTTTTGTGAGACTCGGGGGGTTTTGGCCAAAGACATGTTCATTGCCCTTTGGATCGATGTTATCGGGTTCAGATCCAATTCTTGCGTTAAAGTCTCCACACAGCAGCACGTTTCCAACAACTTATATGAAATGAACGCACAAGTATTTTGTTGATATTAAAGATAAACCTTTTTGGTAAGACAGAGAGAAAATAAACTGATAAATATGTATGCAAATTACATCTAGAGATACTTTCTAAAATCTAATTATATATTTTTTTGTTAATCTTAGTGCACTGTTTGTGTATATAGTCCTTATCTGTTGAGGAGCTGGTTGCACAGTGTCTGCAGCATCTCTCTGATCTGGCTCAGTTCGCTGGCAGGTGGGGGGGGGGGTGCTGGGTGCAGCAGTGGGCCGGCTGCAGCTTCAGCATAGCTCTGTGCTCTCGGCTGGGGGGGCTTCTCTTGGAGTGGGGTGGCTCTTGGTTTCTTCTTTCTAACAGGTGTTTGATGGGCAGCAGGTGGATGTGAAGTTGGTGACAGCAGGTTTACTGGTGTGTAGGGATCTACCAAGTGAAAAGTAAATAAATGATAAAATACATATTAAATAAATAATTAAAAAGGCTTGTTGTGATGTTGCATTAATTTAATAATACATAAAATAGTGTTATTATTATTCACTATTCACGTCGCTGTATTCAACTATATACTGAGCTGTATTCAAGCAGAAATATGTTAGAGTGACGGAGAGCGCACATACACGGTTCGTTTGCGCATCATTTATAACGGACATAACGCGCGCCTAATGCACGATCATGTCACTGTAATCAGCTTAACCTTGATTACAAAACTTGCCCATCCAAACTTGTGTGTACTAGTGTGACGCTGGCTTCTTTTATCCAGCGAGAGCTGTAGTTTGTGTATCATGTTCTCATACAGCGGCTTTGAGCCGCCGTTCAGTCTGTATTCACAGCGCCATGAGAACCGTATTTCTCCTCCTAAACACAGAATACGTAGAGAGGTGAATACGATCTATTACCCCTTATCTAAGTGATAATGTTTTTTAAAAAAAACATTCGTTTCTCATTTATTTGGTTCCACAGTATTTGCTGATTTTTATTTTAAACACTGCTTGACGCCGAATTGCTGCTGATATTAAAAATAAAACCCCGATATATCGGTCGATCTCTAATTAAAATACAATTAATGTCCATTTGAAATGCATGAATTATGATCTTAAACATTAAAATAATATTTCATTAAAATGCAATTAATGTCTTTCCGTAGACTTCAATAACTTTTATTGTGACCAAACGACATGTTATATCCCCTTAACCAGCCCTTACAGAAAACCAGTCTGCATTCTTACACTTTCAGATAAACATCATTTGCTATTTTTAATAAATACGTTTCCCTCGTGGGGACCGCAGGCCGGTCAAATCAAGTCCGCTTTATTCCTAGCGCTTTATATAATATAGGTTTTGCCAAAGCAGCTTTACAGTATTAAACATGTAAAATGGCCTCCACAGTGTAGCATAAACAAGAACACACACTTACCACACTGTCACACACACCAGACAGATCGAGAGAGAGTGTGTGTGTGTGTGTGTGTGTGTGTGTGTGTGTGTGTGTGTGTGTGTGTGTGTGTGCGTGTGTGTGTGTGTGCGTGCGTGCGCGGCACGCTCCATGCTTCGGGCGCGTCCAAACGATCAAATACACACACAATAAATGGTATATTTGTCAGTTTGTTTAACTTTGTTTCTTGTTCTTACTCTATCTTATCTTATGTATATAAAACACAAAAAATGCCTGCACACTGCTGCATTTACAAATTGATGTTTTATATTTATTTAATGAAATATTTATTTAACATCTCAGAATATAAAGCCATGTTAATTAAGCTGCTAATCTATCATAGAAATATATATTTCATACATATATGTGTATGTATGTATATATGTATGTATATATATATATATATATATAAATAATAAAAAGTACCGATAAGAATACCGTTAAAGCACCGGATCGATAAGCAGTATCGATAAGAGTAGTAGTACCGTTAAAACCTTAACGATACCCATCCCTAGTCATCAGTAGGGGTGTAACGATTCATCGATTTATCGATACAATGTATGACGATACGATGCATCAATGCCACGCATAAAATATCAATATCTGTAGTATAAAAAGGCACCTTTATTTTGGCACTGTCCACATTTTCATATAATGTCCGTCTATGCATTACCATCAATGCGTGCATTCTCGTTCAATCTCACGTGTCAGGACTCGATATAAGCACTGCACGAGAGGCGAGCATATAAAACGCTCGGGATTGTTGGAGTCGAGCACTGTGTGAGAAGTTTTCCGCGCACTGGAGCGCGCGCAGACACACACATCTGAAGCGCACGCACACAGACAGCCGTGTATCAACTCCGCGCGAATACTGAGCTCTCCTCCGCTTTGTTGAGCATGGATGAATAAATTCAGACAAAACTGCATCAAAATGCATGTTTTGGCTAATATCCTTATAAAGAGTAGGTTACTGTTAGTAATACAAAAAGTATTAATTTACAGCCTATTTAATTTAATTTATACAGTGAATACTATGCAGTTATTTTACATTTGATTATTATATTTCTGTAGCGTACCTGAAAATGTATTTTAGACTGAGCTGAAAAACCTGGAAAGCATTGTTTATTGAACTTGTGTCTTTCTTTTATTGTATTTATTTTCTGCTATTGCTTGTAATTTGGTTATCTGTAGAAAAGATGTTTAGCACTGAGCCCATAGCAGCATTTCTAGATTTATGTTCATGTTATATATTTTGGTTGCATTTGTGAGTTAATACAAATGTAGATGGCTGTTTAAAATATGTATATAATATATCGATATATCATCGATCGATATACTCCTGAATCGAATCGTATAATTTTTGAGGTATCTGCAAATATCGTATCGCTGGGCATGAGAATCGATATCGAATCGTGACGAACCATCCGATTTACACCCCTAGTCATCAGCGATTCAACAGCCATTTTAAGAAGCTACGAGAATATTTTTTGTATGCAAAAACCCCCCAAAATAATGACTTTATTCAACAGTTCGTCTCCTCCACATCACCCTGGCACCATTTTGGAGAGTATCACGAGGCATGCGCATGCTATGATACGAGCATAGCAAGTCATTACTATTATACAGTTCTTTGAGCACAGAAAATGTTCTCGTATCTTTGTAAAATGACTGTTGAGTCACTGACGTCACATGGATTATTTTACCGATGTCCTTGCTATGTTTCTGTGTCTTGATCGTGGTAGTACCCTTGCTGTCTACGGAGGATCAGCTCTCGGGTTTCATCAAATATCTTAATTTGTGTTCTGAAGATGAACGAAGGTCTGACGGGTTTGGAACAACATGAGGGAGAGTAATTAATGACAATTTTCATTTTGGGGTCAACTATCTTTTTAACTATTTGCTGCAGTAACCTTAATCAATGTTAATGTTAGTTACTAAAATACAACTGTTCATTGTTAGTTTGACGGTTCAGTCAGTGCATTAACTAATGTTAACAAATGCGACTCTTGATTTTAATAATGTCAATATCAACTAATAATTGCTGTAAAAGTGTTGTTCATGTTAAAGTAGTTAAGTAATGAACCTTAATGTAAAGCGCTACCAAAAATCCATGTACATCTTTATAGCGAGTACAATAAATACAATAAAAAACGCTATCTCCTTCAGTCTGTGGAACACATCCTCGGTCTTTCTCTAGGTGAGGCAGACTGAATTTAACTTTATATGACAGTAAACAACCTTATCTTTGGCTCTGAAACACAAATCTGCATGACTCTCACTTATCACCACGAGTGGGGCATCACGTCTGCGTTTCAGTGTGGTTTGGCCTATTATAGCCTAGTTTACGTGCAACAGTAGTTAACCGTTCAAACAAAACAAACTATCCATTCAATGCAATAGTTGTTCAAGAGTAATACATTAACTCACTATTGTTGTTCATTATTGCACATCTACAACTGCACTGCAGCTTTACACTCTCGTTCGTTCGTGCGTTGCATTTAGCAGCCGCGTTCAGTTTTAATTTTAGTGTCCTCTATCTGAACGAATTTATTTGTATAACTATAAAAACAATCTAAACGACTGTGGGGGACAGTGCCACGGTGAGCAAGTGATGTAATAGTGTTGCGGCTTAACACCAGAATAACCGTCATCACGTCTATGGCAGCAAGCGTACTTCACTCTGTTATTTATTTACTTTATAACAGTAAATAAATATCGGTTCTGAATATCGGTTATCGGTTACATAAACGTATAAATATCGGTATCGGTATCGGTTATAAAAAATCAATATCGGTCGATCACTAGTACTGACCTACTTTTGATTAATTCATCCAAACTTCGACACATTCCGCGACATTCCGCGTTATACGGTAAAGTCCATTATATGACTGCATTCCGCGATTCCGCCCGCATTTTCCGCATCGCAGACATCATAGGTTATATTGAGGTGTTTTGCAACTTCAGCAACGTCTGCTGCTGCCTTACCTTTGAGAGACAACTGATGCGTGATCACTGACGCAGCTCCAGTTAGCAAGTGCTTTCGGTGTGAGACTGTCTTCAGTTTTCCGCGTTGATTGGTCGGACTCGTGACTCTCTACATATCAGATGAGCGGTGGCAGAGATTGCTCTAGACAGAGTGTTGAGCTCAGACAGGCTGCATCGAGCCAAATAGTGCATTTAAACATTAAATAGTTTCACCTGTCTTATTTATTCACCAATAAATAATGTCACCTGTAAATAATAATATATTTAATATGTATGTTTGTTTGCATAAAAAAAATAATAATAATAATAATCGGCAAATCTGTTTTTAAAATGGCCGATATCGATAATCGGTAAAATGCTTAATATCGGCGCCGATAATCGGCCAGGCCGATAATCGGTCGACCCCTAGTTCTTAACTCCAGGTCTGATGCTCCAGCACTCTGCACATTTTGTGTTGAGCCCAGACAGGCTGCATCGAGCCAAATAGTGCATTTAAAAATTAAATAATTTCACCTGTATTATTAAGTCACCAATAAATAATGTCACCTGTAAATAGTATGTTTGTTTGCATTATTAAAAAAAAATAAACAAAACAAAAATAATAATAATAAAAAAAAATTATCGGCAAATATGTTTTGAATATAGCCGATATCGATAATCGGTAAAATGCTTAATACCGGCGTCGATAATCGGCCAGGCCGATAATCGGTCGACCCCTATATTGGATTTTTCGTTACCGTGGTGAAGCAGCAACAAATATCGCGGTTTGGCGGTTAATCGCCAAATTTTTTGTCATTAATTTTTTTTTCAATATCTTCTGAGTTTAATAGGAATTATGGAACATTCTTTGTCATCGTTTGTAACCCATTCTTTGTACAACTAATTATTAAAAGAATAATAACCTGAGCAAGCTGCAGAAACAACAAGCCGAGCTTAATGCTTCGTTCTTATGATTTGTGCTAAACTTCGATTCATATTTCTTTAGACATTGTTTTTCGGTAAGACTCTGTGGATATAAACGCACTTGTCCAAACGCAACTTGTTGAAAAATGTATTTGTTGAAACGCTTATGTTGTAACAGCAAATTAGGATGTAATTAATATTATTTGACAATTCGTTAGGCTAGATTTATAATAACAACCTTTTTAAAGTGCAAAATAAAAGAGGCTTTATTTTCTTCCTGACCCGACCGTCGGTTCCCGCGAAATATACATAATTCCAGAATCTCACAATGACATTTCCTCTACTGAAAGAGAGAGAGATAACAAATAAAAATGTAGTCTGCACAAAATGTATTTTATTGTAGGCCATTTATTTTATTTGTCTTTTTCAGAATCAAATTAGTTTTACATTTTGTTGTCAACGTAATAATAAGTGTCGCAGAGAGAAAAAAAGAATAATAATGTAGGCCAGTTTGTACAAACATGTAAAAATAGCATGTTTGTTATTTTTATTCTTATTGTCAAAATACACTCACACACAAACACACACACACACACAAGCACACACACACGCACGCACACACACACACACACACACACTCATACACCCTCTCTCACACACTCACTCACACACACATACTCATACACTGTCTCTCACACACACACACACACACACATACCTACTTAACTATCAAACGAGGACACATGACTGAACACCCTACCTTTGGGTACACCTATTTCTCAAGGGTCTAGAGACAAAAGAAAGGTATGTCTGCGATACAGGAGATGCTCTCTTTACACTTATCAGTTGATATTCTCAATAAAAGCCTTCTATAAAGACCTGACATTTTACCTTCACTTTAGGGACAAGTATTTTTTTAAGAGTCTAGACATTGCAGTAACGGCATCTGCCTTCATCTTTAAAAGAGACAATAAATGTACAGTCATGGCCAAAAATATCGGCATCCTTGGTAAATATGATCAAATAACGCTGTGAAAATAAATTTACATTGTTGACCTTTTTGAACTTTTTTTTATCACAAAAATCTAACCTTTCATTGGATAATAAACATTTTAAATGGGGGGAAATATCATTATAAAATAATTTTTTATCAAATACACGTTGGACACAATTATTGGCACCGCTAGAAATTCTTCTGAGTAAAATATAGTATATTCCCATTTATAGTCACAATTTTGAGCAGTCCAGGATGATTATGAACATGAAATTATCCAGCTATGGCTTCCTGTTTCACATAAATATAAATAGGAGGGAAAACACTACCAGCTAAAGAGTGCGTTCACACCACCTGGTGATGAGGTCGCTAGTGAGCGTTCTCGCTACTGGTTGCCTTGACAGCAAATTAGGTTTCTTACCACTACATACAAACATTTTGGAGGCAAAATACTAAAAATATAAATATGAATTAAGTACATACACATTTTTTTTTATGAGAAACAGAGCCTACTTTTTTCCATTGAGTATGTTTATCTACCGCTGAGAGGAGAACGATCACGTAAGCACAACCGACATTCTTTCTTATTGGCGGTTGCTCCAGAATGTCGCTCTTCATTTGCATGCAACCTTACATGTCCCTCGTGTTGCCGGAAATCGCCAGCTCTCAATTGAAATGAATGGGATTGTGTCACTTGTAGTGTGAACAGGGCTTTAATCATCCATAACAATGAGAAAAACTAAAGAATATATTTCTGAAGTGCAGCAAAAGATAATTTAGCTTCACAAATTAGTGAAGTGGCTTTAAGAAAATAGCTAAAGCAGTGAAAATTCCCATTTCCACCATCAGGACTATAATTAAGAATTTCTAGTCAACATAAAGTGTTAGGGAACTGCCTGGAAGAGGACGTGTGTCTATATCATCCTAATGCACTGTGAGAAGTAGAGTTTGAGTGACCCCAAGGACCACAGCTGGAGAATTGCAGAAAATAGTTAAGTCTCTGGGTCAGAAAACCTTAAAAAAATGGTCAAATATCACCTACATCACAACATGTTTGGGAGTGTTTCAAGAAAAATTATCCTAGCTCATTCAAAAACAAACTCCAGCATATTCAGTTATCAGACACGACTGGAACTTCAAATGGGACTGGCTTCTATGGTCAGATGAAACAAAAAAATAGCTTTTTAGCAGCAAACACTCAAGATGGCTTTGGTGAACACAGGGATAAAACGTACCCCATATGTACAATTAAATATACTGCTGTATTTTTTATGTTGTGGGCCTATATTTATGTTGGAGATGGACATATTATTTAAACGCATGGAATCATGGATTATATCAAATACCTACAGATAAAAAATCAACAAGTGAATGACTCTGTTAGAAATCTTACAATAGGCCATGTTTGGATCTTCCTACCGGACAATAATACAAACTGGGCACAAAACCAAGCTTCTGCTATGGCCATTCCAGTCCTCTGACCTGAACCCTGTAGTGAAGAGATGAAGCACCAACATGGAGCTGGGAATCTAAAGAGATTCTGGATGAAGGAATGGTCTCTGATGTCTTGTCAGGTGTTCTCTAACCTCATCAGGCATTATAGGAGAAAATGTAGAGCTGTGTTAAACTGGCAAATAGAGGTTTCAAAAAGTATTGAATAAAAGGGTGCCGTTAATTGTGGCCAACGTGTATTTGAGAAAAACATTTATTTCATAATGATATTTCCCCCATTTTTTTTATTATCCAATGAAAGGTTAGATTTTTGTGATTTTTTTAGATAAAATATCAAAAGGATTATGCAGATTAATTTTCACAGCCTTCTTTGATCATATATACCAAGGGTGTCAATATTTTTTGTAAATACTGTACGTAAATTTTCTGTACGTAAATACTGGTGTAGAATATTTGCTCAAGCTAAATAAGGAATATAATCCTGTGATATGCGGTGAAAGCAGCAGAATCTTAGAAAGCACTGTGACACAGATTTTTGATTATACCACCCAGCACTAACCTTTATAACATCAGTTAAAATATGAAGTACTGCATTAAAAAGCCATTTAAAAAGTGTTGTTTTATGCCTGACATCTGGTTTTGCCTTTTCTGGTACAGAATTTAACCATGCAAAGCTATAATGACCAACCCTTATTAATAGCTTTCAGTCATGTGACCGGCTCAAAGAATTGGAGGGCAAAACATCCATAGAACTGCAGGACAAGCATGTCAATTTTTCATCTGTTTCCCAGCCGCAAATATTTTGATCACCTCTCAAAAGAACAAAAAGGTATTTCTTAACTTCGGCCACCATGGGCCCCACTAGCCCCATCCAAACCCATCTCGCCTTTTCCCTGGGTAGCGCCATTCCCTTGTACGTAGACCCGGAAGCAGGCGACCTGGCGTTTCTTCTCAGTTCGCCTATTATCGATGCGAATAATATTTATCGGCTTAAAGATGTTGTGAATGTGGGATTTTGGCAAGGGAACGCCTATGTCAAAATCCACACTCCCGAGGTCGTCGCGTATCACGATAGCAACGAACAGTTGTACTTGGCCCCAAACCTAAAGATGTGTACGCTTACTAAAGACATTCACTTCCTCTGCCCGAGTAAACCGTTCATACGCGATAATACAGAGGGCATCTGTGGCTTAGAAGCCACGAGACCCTACGCTAGCTGCCCCGCCGAAGCAACACCACGTTCTCAGGTTGAGGTAACACAAGCCGAAATTGTCGGAAACCAATGGCTGGTTAACACTCCAGCCCGAACGGCTACCCTCACATATGATCAACACGACACCGCTACGCGCATTAGTCTGCCTAACCAAACTTTATGGATCACGGTCCCTAAGGGCTCGATCCTCCATATTGATGAACTAGCCTTGTATCACCTCACCGACGACGAGTATCAGGCCGAAATCGAAATCTCACCCTTCTTCAAGCAGCATTCCTTTGTCCTCGATCCAGAATTGGAAGAAAGGATCAAGGAGGAGGGAATGCAGCTTATTGATCTTACACCGGTCAACACAGCTTTAGAAGCTATCGCTCGCCTTCCGCCTGCTGGCGCGCCAATTATTCGGGCCTGGTCTGCCGCGGACACGGCACTTTGTATCTCTACTATCGTAGGATATGTCGTGACCTTGACACTGGCCTTCATATTAAGCACCCGCAGCAATATTTCAATCAAAAATAGTGCAACAAAACATTGTAAAAACACTTAAAGTGTCGTAATATATTTAAAACAGTAATATTAAAAGATCAAATTCAGTAGTCACCATATTAATGATGCATAGTTTATGACGCAATCCGCTTAACGGTTCAGTGTTTTCCTTCTAATGGTTTTCTATGGGAAGCCATTTAACCTGAAACTTTTCATGTTGCGTTTATATTCTGGCTTCATCTGGTAGCCTGTACAAAATATACATCATCAATAAGGTGTTTACTGAATGTTTTACTACATTATTACTTGATGCAATCTGTGTAAAAATAACTGGCGGTCAGTGGAGCAAAGCTTGGTTTTGCCCTCCAGGTGGGCGTTCCTATAATGGTGTGACGTCAAATGAAAACTATCAATTTATGTCACTGAGCAAGCTCAGAACAGCTTTACTCGGGAACCAAAGCTGATTACGTGACACTGTGGCAGCACAGCGCTGTGAGATCCAGTGAGAAGCATTTAAATTCACCTCAGAATGAATAAAGGTTGCTGTGAGATCTAGTGAGAATCATTCAAATTCGGCCCAGAATTTTGTGTCATAAACAGTAGGGATGGGAAGATTCCCTGATTCGCTCGGTGCACCGGCAAAAAAAGTTAACGACGAGATGTATCAGTTTAAAAAGTGTGCATCTGATTCAAGTTGGCATTTGTATCACGATGCATCGTTTCTAACATATTTGCATCTGTAAAAAACTATTTATATTTCATTACTAGTGGATGCGCTACACTTGTATTGTTTAGAAAGTGACCAATAATCTGTGACCAATATTATAAATGTAGATTGATTTCTCCTTGAGAAACTGTTTCTCAAGCGCATTCTCTTATCAACGCTGCGTGTGAATATGACAAATCACAACACTGCGGATACCCGAGGAAAAGCAGGGATTAAAGTCCAAAACCTGACAAAACCTTGCAAAGCAACCACCCAGATTACCCTAGCAACCGCCTAGCAACGCCCTAGCAACCACCCAGAACACCCTAGCAACCACCTAGCAACACCCTAGCAACCACCCAGAACACCCTAGCAACCGCCTAGCAACCACCCAGAACACCCCTAGCAACCACCCAGAACACCCTAGCAACCGCCTAGCAACCACCCAGAACACCCTAGCAACTGCCTAGCAACCGCCTAGCAACCGCCTAGCAACGCCCTAGCAACCACCCAGAATACCCTAGCAACCACCTAGCAACCACCCAGAACACCCTAGCAACCACCTAGCAACCATCCAGAATACCCTAGTAACCGCCTAGCAACCACCCGGAACAGCCTAGCAACCACCTAGCAACACCCTAGCAACGATAAGCACCTAGAACAGAACACCCTAGCAACCGCCTAGCAACACCCTAGCAACCACCCAGAACACCCTAGCAACTGCCTAGCAACGCCCTAGCAACCACCCAGAACACCCTAGCAACCGCCTAGCAACACCCTAGCAACCACCCAGAACACCCTAGCAACCGCCTAGCAACCACCTAGAGCACCCTAGCAACTGCCTAGCAACGCCCTAGCAACCACCCAGAAATCCCTAGCAACCGCCTAGCAACCGCCTAGCAACCACCAAGAACACCCTAGCAACCGCCTAGCAACCACCCGAGCAACCGCCTAGCAACCGTCCAGAACACCCTAGCAACCGCCTAGCAACGCCCTAGCAACCACCCAGAACACCCTAGATAGACTGTCAACTAGACTTTAAATATCATCCCATAAACTGTATGAGTCAAAAAAGCCGAACTCCATGTTTCTACTAAAACCATGAATAAGCCATATCTCAGCACCAGAACATCGTACAGACATGGTTGTTGTTCTTCTTCTTGCTTTTGGGACATACCTGTCATTATATACTTACCGTCATTCTAAACCTGAATGACTGAATGTCTCTATAAAGTGAATACGGTTCATTCATTGAATGGAAAAGATTCTTAGACATTCTGCTAAACATCTCCTTTTGTTTTCTTCATAGGATATAAAGTCATACAGGTTTGGAACCCGAGGGTGTGTAAATCATTTTTGGGTGAACTATCCCTTTACAAAAAACCTTACAAAAAAGTTGTTTTTCACCACAAAGTTAACTTGAACTCTGCTATTATGAAACATTTACACTACCGTTCAAAAGTTTGAGGTCAGTCATTTCATTTTTGTTGGTTTTTGATATATTACTGCATTTTATTATGCAAGGATACAATGAATTGATCAAAATGACAGTAAATCTTCAATTGTGTAAATTTTTGTGGGCTATTTATTGGCGTGACATTTGTCAGCTTTAACAGTATTGGGCAGAATTGCACTTTTTGTTTATCCCTAATGAAAAAGTAATAATAATTAAAGTTAGTGAAGTTAGACAACTGAAAGTCAAGCATATTTTTTTTGCAGATGCCGCTTGGTTTGATGTATTGCTGACATCTTAAGTGTCCAAATGCTGTTGGGGTCTTCAGGTAGTCACGCCTTAAATCCATCAAACCCACTTCATAAAGTTGGAACAGTATTCCTACTAAACACTTAACAGCATTTGTGTTTTTGAAACAATGGCAACGAGGCGGCCACAAATTGGTGTTAGCCAAGGTGGTCTGGATCCAATTAGACAACAGCTTATTCCATTTTAGTTTCAGTAGTAGACTATCATTTTGCGTCTTTCTGGATGTCATGTTTTTGGAAGTCATTGTGAACTTTTTCTGTAACTAAGATATTCAGCCTTTAACTTTTTCTCATGTACATGATATGGGTGTAGAGTTTAGATCCTAATCTGTCTGTTTTTCTTCAGGTCATGTCCGCAGGGTGTAATATGGAACAGCAGATTGCCCTGCAGCTGCGTCCTGCATCTCTTGCCATGCCCTCCATGGCCCAGCGGCCCAGGCCCGAGCCAGGCTTGTTGCCCCTGCATGGTGGATTTAAGGACCACTTTGTCACGACGCCTGAGGCCAAGTATATTTAAAGTTTTCTAAATATATACAGGTGCTGGCCATATAATTAGAATATCATCAAAAAGTTGATTTATTTCACTAATTCCATTCAAAAATTGAAACTTGTATAATGTATACATTCATTCCACACAGACTGATATATTTCAAGTGTTTATTTCTTTGAATGTATACATTATACAAGTTTCAATTTTGGCCTCAGGCCATATATATTTATAATTTTATAATGATTTGTGGTACATGTTTATGTTTAGTTGGTATAGTACTTATGAGCCTGTGGAACAAAATTTCGTTCATATGTGCACTCTACTCTGTATGTACAGTTGAATGACAATAAAATAGCTACCTACCTAAAATCTGGTTTAACATAATGTAAATAAAATCTATAGCTATTTGCACTGTGTAAATAGCATATCGTTAAAAAATACTGCTATTTGCACTTAGAATAGAGAGCATCTATCACCAAGAAAGTATGTTATCTGCACTTAGTGCAAATAGCCGCTGCCTGAAAAAATACATTAGCGCTCATCACTGAACAAAGCAGAATATCATCATCATGGATCTCTTGCTGTAATACAATACAATACTGCTACCTTGTGGGCGATCTCCTATCGTTTTTGCCACTAAATAAAGAAACAAAGAAATAAATAATAAATAAATAATTAATTAATAAATAAACTTGCATAACTTGCATTGTTTATATCTCGCAATTCTGAGAAACATTCAGATTTGCGGTTTGTAAATGACGATCGGCCGTCTAATGATCGCGCTTCTCCCGGTACATTTTTGCTGCTCAATGGTGCCGCTGGGCATGGCGAGAGTGTTCACAAAGCACAAACAAGTGATCATTTCGGCCCTTTACCCAATGGGGATGGAGGTGGTCTTAGTGTCCATAGGAGAGGCTCTGTGTTGCTGATGTTCGCCCCAGATTGCGTCTTTTTTTCTGATTGCGCACGCTCAAAGTGCCACCGGCATACAGTACAGGTGCAGTTAGTGTTGGTTAACGTTAGGTCTGTGCACTGTGCCATGCAATCAGAGGTACCGTACTCTCAAAAACTATAAACTGTCCCCTAGATACCTGATTGGGCAGATAGCTGGTCAACTGATCCAAAAATAGGCACATGTATTTTACTATGGCACAGTAATATAGTAACAATTTACTACTTTCTCCTGTTTTACTGTTATATCCTTTTTTCCTGATAATTTGTAATGAGGATAAAAAGACTAATACGATAAAGAGATAGATAAATCAAGATAGCTAAAACATGCTAATAAGTTCAAACAACCATTCAATATCTATTATTTCCTGAATATTACTGATGAACTTATCAAAAAGTAGGCTACTGTTCTCAATGCGTTTTACTACTATATAGTAATGTTGTAATTAGTCCTGTTTTATTGTTGGTTTCCTCTTTTCTGATAATTTGTAAAGAGGATAAAAAAAGAATAAATAAAAACCCTTATATCTACTATTTCTTGAATATTATGAAATTCAAGAGGGCAGCCCCCTGGTGACATCATAATATGCTAATTATATGAGTTTATTTACACCCTACATAAACTTTTGGTCATGCCCAACATTTTTCTAATTTACAGTAGATCTCTATCTTTAACTCCTTTCAAGCCACAAGCTTTTGAAATCTTGATGTCAAAATCCAGAATTTTTTCCAAAAAACCATGGTGCCTAAAAGGTTAACCCATTCGGAGTATTGCAGCATGTGTGTGTACCACATGCCGTCTTGGGGTTCAAATAGCGTCCGAAACAAAGAGGCTACTGGCGCTCCTCTTCCACCCCCTTCCAGGCCTCAGTATGAAATTTGATATAGTCTATAGTTTGATACAGTACCTTTTTTAGCTCATACTCTGCTGTCACATTCTTGATTTGCAACCCATCACATGTTTTGATAAAATGTAAAAAATACTTTTAAAATACTATTGCACATTACATAAAAGCACTTGATTAAGTGCCAGCATGTACCCAATATTATTGATTTTAAATGTCTGGTTAATGGGGGCTTTGTAAGTGTAAAATCACATATTCATGGTGATGGATGGATAAATGCTAAAGTATGCATGTTGCATTCAGAAGATTGAATCATGCTTGATGTTTTGATTTTTAAACAATTGTATTTAGCATGAAAAGTGAGGATAGAAACAATGCTATATGTCTATATGTCTGCATCCAAATAAAAACACATACCCAATCTTATAATAAAACTTTTTTTTGAGGTGACGATTTCATGTAAATTTGTATGATGTTATTTAATGCGAAAATGTATGTAAACTAAACATGAAGGTCCACACCTAAACATCATTGAGGCATAAGCACATCGTCAAAATCAAAATTAGACAAAATCAATATCGTATGAATTAGCCACCAATTTGCCAAAATGTAAAATAAATTCAGATTGCCATAAAAATGTGTTGAGTATTCAGATTATTGCCAGTAATCAATTACAGTCGGAGGTGTCTACAGTCACCTTAATGAAGATGGTGTCGTCTTTGATGTAGGTTCCGTTCTCTAGGACAGTTTGAGCCACAAAGAGTGGACAGCCCGAGGCGATGTTCATTTCACCAGTGGGCCGGCGAAAGCTACTGCTATTTGGGCCCGGTTTGAAGGCATCGCCTAAGTGTTTCTTTGCCGGCCCCTGGTCCATTAGCATTAATGTTACTTTCTGTTTGAACGGCCATGGCAGCAAGGCATCATATTCCCCGCGCATGACCACGAAGAACAGCGAGAGATGTGTGCCTTTACCCATTCCGTCCCCATTTAGATAGACACGGGCACACATCTTGTAGCCGAAATAGCCCGTGTAGAAGGGCTGGCTGTAGAGCGAGAGGGTTTTTGAGGCCACGGCTTCCTGTTTCCGTCTTTTGTAGTCACGGATCTTCCAAATGAGCGTACCGTTGAAGCTGGCCGTCTCTAGCACCTGCAGCTTCAGGTCCATCTCTGCTAGGCGGATGTCATGGACACTCATCATGTCATGTGTGCTATGGTTTAGAAAATGGTAATAAAATAAGACAAGCACTCAGGTGTGAGTGTGTCAAAACAAATTAATCTTGAAATAACTTTGATAGAAAGGTATGTAATGGATTACAATCAGCCAAAAATTATTCAGTTGTCAAATTTAATTACACAATCAGATAATACCAATTTAGGTCAACCAATTACCAAGCAATGCTTAATTTTGTTCAGTCTGTGGTGTAAAAGAATCACATTAGCAATTAACAAAAATAAGAAATAAAACAGCAAAACCTGGCCAGGTCAAAGTGTCTGAATAATTTATACATTTTACTAGTAGCACACTGTATGAATAATTTTTGGGTGTAATATGTGACAGCTGTATTTTGCTATTAAGGGACGTATCCCTTAAAGGGAAGTATGCCTTTAATTTGTATAAAACATGGTAAATGTCACATTCACTAATTTGAATACTGACAGAAATAAGGAGTGTTTCTTACTTACAGTATAATTTATTTTAATTGTTCAAAATCCAAAAGCTTTAAATATTTCCAGGTTTAAATTAGATCTCAGGCTCACAAAGCATTGGAACTTAAAAGCATGTGTCAGACTGAAATATTGCACAGGACAGCAGACTTGTGTCACTTTATTCAAATTAGAAGTTATTTTTAGCTTCACCAAATGACTCAAAAGAAAATAAAACCACTGCTTGGTGACGGCTCTCACCTGCATGCTGACTAGCTTCTGCTCCAGCTGCCGGTTCTTTTCTCTCATCTCCTCATACTGAGTCGCAACCTCTGCAAGACGACTGCTGAGGCTGGGCAGAACTTTATAACGCTCCATCAGCTCACTCTTAACATCCTCTACCTACACACACAGATTAATCAGTGTACATGTTTAATCTGACTACATGCATGGTGGAAATATGAACAGGAAAAAGCATATTCATTTTCACACCGGAAACACCAGTTTCTTGTTTCTGATAGGTTAAATATAAATGTTTATAAATCTACCTTGGCCTCTAGTGTGGTGTTTCTGACTGCCATCATTCTCAGGTGCTCAGACGCCAAACTGGACTCGTGTTCCTCATCTCTTGATTCAGCTCCTTTAAAATAATTAGAATTTGAATCAACATGGAAGTACTATACTACTGCAATGTTAGTACATTTCAAATGTCCTTTAAATCAATGTCTGCTCAAGAATATCACCTTAAAGGAGCATCCGTAGCGAATAAAAGAGCAGGTCACTTGAGCCTTTGGACAGTCATGCTGATGACTGGACAGCTATAGGAGACACATTCACCTCATAAATACATCACAATACATCTGTCTTTATTATTCACTTACAATTGAAGCAAAACAGACAAGTTAGTAAATCAAAAGTAATGCTCAAGCCTACCTCACTTCTTAGAATGGAAGAAAACGAGCAGTGATTAGGGCATGCTACAGGAAATGCAGGACAGACTGTATCTTTGTGTTTCTGTAAAGAGAGACTGAAATGCACTAAAACACTGCATACTGACACTTTTATGGTTCAAGATGCTCATGTTAAAACAAAACTGTTCGTGTGTGGATCAACCAGGCGGAAAAACACAAAGCATTCTTGAAGTGAAAACATACATCGATCATTCTCTAAATCAGGGGTTCTCAACCTTTTGCAAGCTGGGGCGCCATCTGCAATGAGCCAGCTTTGGGGGGCCAGCTTTAGTGCCCCCCCCCCACCACCTTGCATATAGACAGATAGATAGATAGATAGATAGATAGATAGATAGATAGATAGATAGATAGATAGATAGATAGATAGATAGATAGATAGATAGATAGATAGATAGATAGATAGATAGATAGATAGCCAAAGGCTAGATAGATTAGATATAGGCCCACATTGTTAATATTATTATTATAAGGCTATACATAGTAGTTTTAGGCCCACATTGGCCTATAATATCATATTATTATCATCAGTAGCAGTAGGTAGGCCTATTATCATTACTTGGCTATTGTTATAATTTAGAGTAGCACCAAACTTCTAATGTGAGCTTGCAGACATCATTATTATTATTATTATGAGTAGTAGTAGGCCTATTATCATTACTAGGCTATTGCTATAATTATATGAGGTTACATGCTTTATTGTTGTTGTTGTTGTTATTATTATTATTATTATCATCAGTATAGGCCTATTATCATTACTAGGCTATTGCTATAATTGGGAATTGGCACCAGACCTCTGATATTAATTTATGCTTTATTATTGTTATTATTACTAGGCCTAATAGTAGGCATCATTTGCATTTTTTTACAGAAGCTTGCAGGTAGGTGATGTTAATGTGAGACCTGAGCCTGCTTTGCCTTGCAAAGATCCTCAATTCTTGGCTCAATGTTTGATAAACATAGCCTCAAATCATCCTCGATTTGTGCACGATTGCGGTATTTCGTTTTGAGTGCAGTCATTTTTGAGAATCCTGCCTCACACAAATATGTCGACGCGAAAGGAAGGAGAATCTTCAAGGCGACGTCACAGAGTTCAGGATATTCCTGCATCAATGCTGCCCAGAATGACGAAAGAGGGCAGGAGCTAAAGAGTTCCTTCAGTCTACTGTCACTCTTCAGCTCAATAAGCTGTTCCTGCATATCAATTGATAGCTTGTTTGCTGTGCACACAAACGGATCTCGAACCCACGCAAAAGAGTGACAATCCTCTTTAAAGTACGTCGCAAATTGTTTTCTCATTGGTGATAGGTGCTGTAAGCCTGGGGCCAGCATGTCTGGGCCCCCCCCCCTCGAGAGGACAAAAGGCCCTCCTAAGAATCAACAGGAAATATCTCTTGCATATATAACAGCAGCATCCAGGACGCAGCACACTGGGTGGTCCACACCCTGTACTGACAGTCTCATCATCTCCCCCCCTCCCCTCATCACCTAGAATTCACTGAAAACCCATGCAATGTAATATGTACAAAAAAGTAACCATACATGTTTGATATCATTTGAAATGTCTCAGTGCGCCTGGTAAAATGGTCTCATTCTCCCAATCATAATGAAAAGCTAAAAGAGGTTCTAAAATCTGAGAAGTATAGTGTACAGCTTAGGGATGTGCCCTCCCCCTGATCTCCTATTCAAAACACCTCCTGTATGTAAATAAGCATTCCCTGCCACAGGATATCAGGAGCCATTTGGTTGCAAATTCTAAAGTCTAATTATAATACCACCATTTGGTGGGTTTATTGAATTATCTGGGTATATAAGGAAAGGGGACACAAAGTTCTGGGCGTCAGTAAGCTGGTTGCCCACACAGATCACTTGTGTGTAGTTTCATTTCCAGGCGTCAGTAAGCTGGTTGGCCACACAGACCACTTGTGTGTAGTTTCATTTCCAGGTATGGTTAACTGATGATTCTATTCTTGTAACATTGGAGTTTTGAATTATTGCTTCGATTACCTGGTCAATAAATTGTAACATTTGATTCTATTCTAACTGCCTCTAAAGATTGCTTTCTCCCGATTAGAGTAGCGGATCCGTATATTTCCGCAAGCCTGCGTCAGTTTTAGCGACAGCTAATATCCGGCATCTTTTAAGTGTACTTGGATGTAGGGGCGGGTTAATTCCATTTAGGGACGGTGAACGCCGTCTGATCAGACTAAACTCGGGTACGCCCATACCTCTGACTTTTGATTTAATGTTACTTTAAACAAGGATTTGACCAACCCAAAGCTATTACGAGTGTAGTACATTGATCTGCTAATATATCTGATAATGGCCAAAAACCTTTACTGAAGTAAACGATTGAACTAAAGTTCTGAGTGGGCTCCAAGGGGGTTATCCGATGTCTCTGATTGTGTATGTGTGAATTAACGGCAAATCTTAGATACATAACCATAATTTACCTCTGACTGATGACCGGGCCTGACGAGATTGTGTCCGTGAGACCTGTGGAAAACAGGGCCTCTGAGCGATATAGTTTCCCTATATCTGAGCGGGTAAAGTATTAAAAGGAGTTGAAAAGAATAATCAATCATTCGTTCACATTTTAATGATGCACAGATATCATTAAAACCTTTTCATTTATGGAGTCAGATGAAATATATAATAAGAAGTGTTCCATTTTAATGTTCTTGTTGTGTCGTGAAAAGGAAAGACTGTAATACACAAAGCCCTTCACCCGCTGAACGACTGCCGTCATTGGGTCGATCGAGCCGGGCCTTACAGTGCTCAGACGCTGATTGAAACAGGGAGGAGAAATCGTGTGACGTGCCTGCATCAGTGATAAAGTCTGCAAGGCTGGGGAACATGTCGCAGTTCCCTCGACTGATGCGGCCATGCCAGAGGTCTAGTTTTTGTGTGAAGGCATGCACTTTGTCTGCAAGGAGCAAAATATCAGTTTCGCAAAATATGAGACAGGTTGAGGCCGTTCAAGCGGTTAAATATATCGACCAAATAGGACAGAGACACAAGCCACATAGTGTCATCCAGATGCTTCGCCAGATCTGATTTGATTTCTGTCAAAAACCACTTCACCTCCTCTCGCAGCTCATACAACCGCTGTAACACCTGCCCCCTGGAGAGCCAGAGAACTTCAGTATGCAGAAGCAGCTGTTCGAGCCCTGACCCCATCTCCTGGCAGAGGACCCCAAACAAGCGAGAGTTTAGCGGCCGTGATTTGATGAGATTTATCATTTTCACGGATTGGTTCAGCACAGAGTCAAAAAGAACCGTCATTTTTTTAGCAGCTAGTGCTTCGCGATGGACCATGCAATGTGTCCATTTCACAAGTGGAGCTACTTGCTGAACGCGAGCAGCTAGGCCACGCTCACGCCCCGTCATTGCCTGCGCACCATCCGTGCATAGGCCAACGCATCGGTCCCAGGCCAAACCATTTTCACGGATAAAAATATCAAGGACATTGAAAATGGCTTCTCCTGTAGTGTGCGACTGAAGAGGCCGGCAAAACAGGACATCCTCCTCAATCGCCTTGTCCCGCAGATACCTGACATAGGTGAGGAGCTGTGCCTGCCCAGCAATATCAGTGGATTCGTCCAGCTGCAGCGCGTAGTAAGGACTCTTTTTTACGAACTCTATCAGTTGCTCTCTGATATCATTAGACATGTCTTCAATTCTCCTAGCGACTGTGTCATTGGACAGTGGTACTGCACCGAGTTTGGCTGCTGCACTATCGCCTATCATTATTCTGCACATGTCTTGCGCTGCCGGCAAAATGAGAGTCTCGGCGATTGTATGCGGTTTACCCAGTTTACAGATTCTTTTGGCCACTACATACGATGCCTCCAAACACTGTTTAGACACAGTGCTGTGCACTGAAATGGTTGCCTGTTGCTGATGGAGGCCATCAAGCTTTCTTTTAAAATATTCAGCCGGTTTATTTTTAATGCCAGCATGCTTTGTTTCGAGGTGCCTTTTTAATTTGCAGGGCTTCATACTGTCGTTAGCCAGCACCTCGGCACACACGACACACTGAGGTCTCAGATCAGCCGTGACTGTAAACCCAAACTGCAGGTATGCTTCATCGTACCTTCGAAGATTTTTTGCAGCTGGTGGTGCATCGGTTGGCTAGTTGGTCCTCACAAGAAATTTCTCCATTTTTGTTATGTTTTCAATAAAGTTTAGGCAATATGTAACTGTGTGTGTGGCTATGTTGAGAGACGTATCAGGGGCTAATCAGTCGGGACTTAGGCACGATCTTTAATTAAACGAACAAAATAATTATTTTGCAGACAATTCAGATTTTATTTTAATACTTAACGATTGTAGTGTGTGTGTGTGTGTGTGTGTGTGTGTGTGTGTGTGTCTTAGTCGCGTGGGTAGTTTTAGCTAAGTGTAGCTACTACCTAGCAGTTAAAAAAAATTACTGGCTAGGGCTGAGATTTGATCTAATATTTAACAAGAATGTTTGTGGGTTTAGTCTTTAAAAAGACTGTTGTGGTTTTGTAGTAAAGGCCTATGTAAATCGAGATTAATAACTGATAGCGAGAGCTGGCACAAGCGAACTTGGCAAGAGACTAGACTAGAGTGAATGGAGAGCTATGTCGTGAATCAATTTAAATGCAGTGATTTATTTTTGTGTGAGAGTGAGTGAACATTTACATTTACTCTGTAAGCCAGGGCGGGAACGGCGGTGGCCATGCGCATGCGCGATTCATTTGCAGCCTGGACGCGGAGGGGTGTGTGTGTCTCCTCTCCTCTCTGCTCTGATTGCTGCGCAAAGCTACTGAAAGACTGACCGCCTGTGAGTGCTTTTGGACGGGAGAGGGGCTCATGGCAACACCCGCTGCTCGTTGAGCACAGTAGGCCTAACTGCAGAGTGATTTGTGCTTTCGAGTCTCCAAACACCAAAAAAGTCTCCAAAAACACCAGTAAAAGTCGCTGGATTTGTCGCTTTTGACAAAAAAAAAAGTTGCCAGGAGGATGATTTGTTTGTGTTATAATCAGTGCTTGAAGTGGGGGAAAAAGGTGGCGGTACTCTCTTTGCATTGGCAAATCATTACATTTTTACAGTGAAAACAAAACTTGGAGATATTGCTGTTATAACAATTTATTGTTATTTATTTATTAACAACATAAATGTATTTAAGCATGTATGTGTGTGCGTGGCTGCGTGCGTGCGTGTATTTCACAAAAACTAAAGGAAAGCTTTAACTGTAGCCTATTCTGACTAGTTTATTCGTATATATATTATTATATATATATATATATATATATATATATATTAAACTAATATTTTATGATATTTCATGTTATTCAGGAGGGATAATAATCTGGACTAAATCTGAACTGGCCATAGAATTAGTCAAAAGTGGACAGTACCACATGTGGCTGAAAATAAAAAAAGGCATTATATCAACATCTCAGCCCGTCTTTCTGTGTTCCATATACATACCACCCCATGAGTCTTCCTATTTCCAAGAGGAAACTTTTCCAAACATAGAGCAAGAAATCAGCCATTTCCAGGCCCAGGGAAATGTGCTGCTTATGGGTGACTTAAATTCTAGAACCGTTGACAAATTAGATTTTATTGCATCACAAGGCACCAGATTCATTACCGGCAATAACAGTTTGTTTCCTTCCCACCCCCCCAGACAGAACTGGGATCTGCAGGTGAACGCTCACGGACGGCAGCTGCTGCAGCTCTGTCAGAACCTGGCTCTGTACATCGTCAATGGAAGACTGCGAGGAGACTCTCTCGGCCGATACACCTACAGCTCAGCTCTTGGTAACAGCACTGTAGATTATGCCATCACAGATCTCCATCTTTCCTTCCTCTTTGAGAGTATTTCACAGTCAAACCCCTGAAACCTTTCTCAGACCACAGCCAAATTACACTCTATGTAAAACAATCTGAAACATCACCCACACCAATTAGGACACCATATCAAATAATCAAAATTATGTAATTCAAAAAACAGCACCACTAATTACATCAATGCTGTTGAATCTCCAGAAATACAGTCCCGGTTACACTCATTCCAAACACAGGCGTACCCTAAAAACCAATTCGGCATCAATCAGGAAGTACAAGATCTAAACAACATATTATACACAGACAGCACAAAAGAGTAATTTGACCACTGTTAAACCAAAGAAAAAACGTTTAGATACTGACAAATGGTTTGATTTAGACTGTAAGGCTCTGAGAAAAAACCTCAGAAATGTATCAAACCAAAAACACAGACAACCAGATAATCCGGACCTCCGCCTTCATTACTGTGAGGCACTAAAACAATATAAAGCCACTCTCCGGCGGAAAAAAAAAAAGCACAGTTTTTGCAAAACCAGTTCGAAGAAATTGAAAAATCTATAAATTCACACAAATTTGGGAGAAATGAAATGAAATGATTATACAAACCAAATCAAGAAATTCTGGCCATCCAAGATGGGGAGACGTGGAAAACTAATTTCCAAGAATTATATAGCCCAACCGAAATTCAAAATTCTAATCAAAATAACAATTAATAAAACTAGACAATTTGGAAAGATTGATTAAAGGGAATCAAAACCCCTTAGATTTCCCCATAACACTGAACGAATTGGAAGATAAACTACGGGTCCTTGAGCCCAAGAAAGCCTGCGGTGTCGACAGCATCCTGAACGAGATGCTGAAACACACAGACCAACGCTTCAAACTGGCCATGCTAAAACTGTTCAATGATGTTCTGTGTGTCGGGTTCTTCCCTGAGATCTGGAACAAGGGCCTCATCAGCCCCATTCACAAGAGCGGAGACAAACTAGACCCCAACAACTACCGAGGCATCTGGGTGAACAGTAAATGGGGAAGGTGCTCTGCAGCATCTTAAACACCAGACTGCTGCACTTCCTTATGAAGCACAATGCCTTGAGTAAATGCCTAATTAGCTTCTTCCAAAATGTCGCACATCCGACCACATATTTACATTACAAACACTAATTGACAAATATGTACATCAAAACAAAGGAAAAATCTTTGATTGTTTCATTGATTTCAAGAAAGCATTCGATTCAATCTGGCATGAAGGATTATACCTAAAACTTTTAGACAGTGGAATAGGGGGAAAATTCTACGATTTGTCAAATCGATGTACACAGCCAGCCAATGTGCGGTTAAAATTGGAAACCAAAGAACCAAATTCTTCCCCTAGGGGCGTGGAGTGAGACAGGGCAGCAGTTTAAGCCCCACCCTCTTCAACATTTACATCAACCAATTGGCCAACATATTAGAACACGCCCCCATTCAAGGTCTCACTCTACACGACACAGAGATAAAGTGTCTTCTCTACGCAGATGACCTGGTCCTCCTGTCGCTCACTGAAGAGGGGCTTCAGGACAGCCTGAATCTGCTGGAGGATTTCTGCCAGTCCTGGGCCCTGACGGTCAACCTCCAAAAAACTAGAGTCATGATGTTCCAGAAACGCTCCAGATCTCAGGGACCAACACACACATTCACACTAGCACACAGAACCATCGAGACCACAAAAACATACACCTACCTCGGCCTGAAAATAACTTTACTTTGGCTGTGAATGAACTCAAAGAGTAAGCTCAAAGGGCTTTCTATGCCATAAAAAGATCCATTAAAATTGACATCCCAATCCAAATCTGGCTCAAACTTTTCAAAGCAGTAATTGAACCAATTGCATTATATGGCAGTGAAGTGTGGGGTCCTTCTATAAAATTTGACTTCTTAAATTGGGAAAAACACCCGATCGAAACTCTACATTTAGATTTCGGTAAAAGAATACTCAGAGTCCAAAGAAAAACTCCAAACA
>JAPDDM010000320.1:70000-113562 GCA_027474115.1 Schizopygopsis malacanthus
TTGTTGGATTTGATTACTCACATATACATATAATATATATATATGTATGTATTTTGCCATATGTCTGTTCTAGAGACATGTTACAACTTTTTGGGAAAGGTCTAATTAGTTTCCTTTGGAAATATGTTTCAAATTCACACAGAATGCATTTATAACTGTAAAGGTCAAGGTTTCTTTATTTGTCACAGTGCAAAACAAGATGTGCAAGACAAGTAAGATGTGCAAAAACAAGTAAGATGTGCAAAAACAAGATGTGTAAGATAAAGCATGTCTGTTTGTGTCAAAATCGTGATTAAAATCGAAATCGAAAAAAAAAATCGTGATTATATATTTTTTGTCCATATCGCACAGCCCTAATCAGTACCTTTCCTCCCTCGTCTGATAACACTGATGGATGGAACTACAACACCTGTTAAGAACTGTTGGATGTTACCGCCAAAAAACTTCAGACCAACTTGGTTCCAGGGACTTCTCCAGAGGCTGAGGATTACCGCCAGGCTGAGGTCCGTATCCTCAAACAGGTGCAGCAGGAATCCTTCCCTGAGGATTATAATCTGTTAGGGACTGGAAAGCCAGTTCGGTCCGGCAGTCGGCTAGTTACCCTAGCTCCTGAAATGGATTCATTCAGTGGTCTGATAAGGGTCGGAGGTCGTTTGCGGAGAACTCTAGGCATCGAGGACACCATTTTACATCCTCTGGTTCTGGATCCTAGCCACCCCGTCACTCGCTTGATTATTCACCATTATGATGATCAGTTACATCATCCTGGATCGGAACGGTTGTTCGGAGATATACGGAGATACTATTGGATTCTCCGTGGCCCCGAAGCTGTCCGCTGGTTTGAACACGACTGCCCAGAATGTTCAACGTTGGAGGGCCCAACCGACAATCCCTAAGATGTCAGATCTACCTGTTGCGCACCTTCAGCTCTACAAACCTGCCTTCCATTCTTCTGGCGTGGACTGCTTTGAACCCCTGCTTGTCAAAATCGGGAGACGTACCAAGAAGCGTTGGGGTATTATCTTCAAATGTCTGACCACAAAGCCGTCCATTTAGACCTATTGCCTAGCATGAGTACCGACTCATTTCTCATGGTCCTTAGAAGGTTTATTGTGAGAAGAGGAACACCAGCGGCATTATGGTCGGATCAAGGTACAAATTTCTGCGGGGGCCAAAGTGTGTTACAGGAAGCATATGCCACATTGGTTCCTGATATACAGCGTCAGCTTGCACAGCAAAGGATCCACTTCCACTGTAATCCTCCATCAGCCTCTCATTTTGGTGAAGTTTGGGAGAGGGAAGTAAGGTCAGTTAAATCAGCCTTGTACGCAGTTTTGGGTTCACTGTCAGTTCCCGAGGAAGTCTTAATGACAGTCTTGCTGGAAGTAGAGGCCATCTTAAACTCAAAACCCTTGGGGTATGTATTATCAGATGTGGCAGATGCTGACCCGGTGACGCCAAACTGTCTCCTCATGGGGCGGCCCGATGAATCTCTGCCTCAAGTCGTTTACCCTGAATCAGAGATGTTGAGTCGCCACCACTGGAGACACTCACAGATCCTAGCAAACCAATTCTGGTCTAGGTTCATAAGGGACTACCTCCCTAGTCTCCAAACCCGGCAGAAATGGCAATACTCTCCTCCCAACCTATAAGGAGCAGACATTTGTTATGATTGTAGACCCCCAACTACCTCAGAGTTTATTTATGGCCTGTAGGACGAGTGATCAAAACCTACCCAAGTCTAGATGGTCATATTAGGTCTGCTGATGTACAGATAAAGGGGGACAAGTTTATACCAGACCGGTAGCCCGCCTGGTAATCCTGCCAGCCTTACCAAAGGATAGACTTAAGGCCCCCAACACTGATTAGTTAAGTCGCCTTTCTGGAAGCAAAGATGCTCTGCATCTTTGGGGGCGGCTGTATGAAAGGCTCCTGCAAGAGGGACTTTTATTATGAAACTGTAGTAGTACTATTACGGAAGAGGGAAGTGTAATTACATTTAGTCATTTAGCAGACGCTTTTATCCAAAGCGACTTACAATTGGGGATTACATAAAGCGATTAATCTTGAAGAGGCAAACATACAGAGGAAGTGCCAATAACACCAAGTCTCAGGCATTGTTCAAATAAGTACAAGCTAGCAAGGGAAGGAGAGAAAGAGAAAGAGAAAGATGAAGATTTAGAAAAAGTGAAAGTTCAAAGTTTTTTTTTTTTTTTTTTTGTATCATGTAGTCAAGCAGAGTTGAAAGAGATGAGTTTTCAGTTGTTGCTTGAAAATTGACAGGGATCCAGCATTCCAGATGGGGGTGGGAAGATCATTCCACCAGCCAGGAACTGTGAAAGAGAATGTTCTGGAGAGTGATTTTGAGCCTCTCTGTGATGGTACCACGAGGCGTCGCTCACTAGCAGATCTCAGACTTCTGGAGGGGATGTAAATTCGTAATAGTGAGTGGAAGTAGGTGGGTGCTGAGCCTGTGGTTGTTCTATATGCAAGCATCAGTGTCTTGAACTGGATGCGAGCTGCAACTGGTAGCCAGTGCAAGGAGACAAAGAGAGGTGTAACATGGGCTCTTTTGGGCTCGTTGAAGACCAGTCATGCCGCTGCATTCTGAATCATTTGCAGAGGTTTGATTGTGTTTGATGGAAGTCCAGCTAGAAGAGCATTGCAGTAGTCCAGTCTAGAAATGACAAGGGCCTGGACAAGAAGTTGTGCAGCATGCTGTGTCAGAAAGGGCCTGATCTTTCTGATGTTGTGAAGTGCAAACCTGCAAGATCGAGCAGTCTTTGCAATGTGCTCTTTGAAGGTCAGCTGGTCATCGAAGATTACACCAAGATTTCTGACCGAAGCTGATGGGGTAATTGTTGATGAACCTAACTGAATCGTGAAATCATGCTGTAGAGTTGGAGTTGCAGGGAAGACAAGAAGCTCAGTCTTTGCCAGGTTGAGCTGTAGGTGGTGTTCTTTCATCCATGCCGAGATGTCCGCCAGGCAGCCTGAGTGCCGTGCAGCTACCGTTGGATCATCTGGTCGAAATGAGAGATAGAGCTGTGTGTCATCAGCATAGAAATGGTAGGAGAAGCCATGTGCCTGTATGATGGGAGCCAGTGATGTAGTGTATGTGGAGAAGAGGAGGGGTCCAAGAACCGAGCCCTGGGGAACCCCAGTGACCAATTGATGTGCTTTAGATACCTCCCCGCCCCAGGCCACCCTGAAAGACCGACCAGTGAGATAAGATTCAAACCAGCGTGGAAGTGGAGTGGATCCCAGTGATATCCAGTGATGAGAGGGTGGACAGGAGGATTGTGGTGACTGCTGCAGATTTATCATCAAGGTGTTAGTCACTGACCACAAAAATATCTACACCTTTCATTGTATGTATGTGGCCCTACCTTTCTCTGCCAATACACCATCTAAAGCTGATTACCTGTCTCCTCATTATTGGTGCTCTGACCGGCACCCAGGGGGGTTTACTCATCAACTACCCAATCAGAACCTAACAGTCCAAAAGATCTCTACAACAAAGTGGTCCTTCGAGCCGGATAGAGTATTCTTCGCTCTGAGGTAGTATGGATTCACAGTAACAACCGTTGTTGGCGCTGTGCTAGGGCACACCATGCTGCTCAATGTGACCTTAAAAAGCCCTGCAACATCTGTCAAGGCAGCCATCTCCGCCCTCTTCATGAAGTGAATGTCAGTAAATCCCAGAAGGAGGATTCGACTAACCTGGAAAAAAGCTGCCTGACAAATTCCTCTCCAGATAGATTCCTCCTGGATAAACCTTTGGTCAAAGGGCGGGTTATGCTCAAAGTGGTTCCAGTGAATCTGCATTATGAAGATCGAACCTTTGACACATTTGCTCTTCTTGATGATGGGTCGGAGAGGACCATTCTTCTCTCCACTGCAGTCAAGGTCTTGGGCATTCCGGGTGTCCCAGAAGACCTTCCGTTGCGGACAGTGAGAGATGATATCCAGGTCATTCAGGGTTGCTCTATTTCCTTTCACATCTCTTCACCTTGTAAACCTCAGGTTAAACAGTAAGGAAACAAAGCATCATTACAACTCAATTTAGGGTGCCGATAGAAGATAGTATAGTGTATGTATGATAGTTGAAGATATCTTGTTGCTGATGCCTTTGACGACATCAAGACAGTGATTATTATTATTAATATCCATCAAAAATAGACTAGGTGCCTGTCTTTAGTGATGCAGTGCAGAGAGCCGCTTCAGAAACTTGTCACGGAGCGGCGGGTCAGCTCCGGTGGCCTTGGAGCTGTAACGTACCACAGAAGCGTGCAGTGTAAATAAGGAGTAAGAGATTTATTCATCATACAGTGTAGACCGCATAATACTCGTGCAAGTCTGAAGTCAGTTATGATGGTCTTTGGTAATGTAAATGTTCTTTGTTCGTTTTGAAAAACAGGAAATGTAACCGAATGATTAACTGCTCGTCGACAAACATTTCAAGAACATTCTTCCTCTGAATCCTCTCCTGAAAAATTTGCACAGCGCACGTCTCTGTCTCCTCAGTGCCATTACAAGCCCCTGCTGGCAACACCTAACCACTTGAGAGACCTCTCCAGCTGTCTTAAATAACTGGGAGAGTAATAGTGATTCTTAGCTTTAAGAAATGTGTTAACTTGCTTTTATACTAAAGTTTGAAAGTAGTAGATTTCATGAATTCTCAGCACTTCAGACTAAAATGGCACTTTGAGAAGCTTGATAAATACGGGCCCAGAACCAAAACTGACCAAGAAGCTGAATTACAGCGGAGGCCCCGAGTCCACATTTAGGACCAGAAAATTAGAGATTCTGTCATGTGACGACAGCAAGACTGAAGCTGATTTTACTTTTGATTAATTCATTCAGTTTCTTTTATAGCCTATTATTTACCCGAATACTGCTGTTAGACCTCACTGAAAAACTTTGTCTAAAAAGCATTGTTTAGGCCTACTTAACTTGTTTTGTTGTTATTTTGTTTGTACTTTGCTTCTGTTCTTATTGTATTATTGTCTTCAGTAATTGTTTGAGGACTTTTTACTTGCATTGATTAGTTTAGTATTAGTTGTTTCATGATGTAACAAAGCTATATAAATAAATGTAGAAAAAAAAATAGAACTGATGAGAATACCATTAAAGTACCAGGGGCCGGATTCACGAAAATCTTCTTAAGAAATAAGTTAAGAATTTCTTAAGATAAATTCAACGAAGTTCGTGAGAATCTTAAGTGCAATTCTTGAAAAATTCTTAAGCTCTCAAATATATTCGTAAGAATATCTTAAATTTTTTCTTAAGAAGAAAATAAGAATGAAAATGTCTTTATCTGAGTGAATACTGTATACACAAACTAACCACCAAACGCAACTTTCACACGCCATCTTTATTTCTTATCTCAACCGAAACAGATCGCTACAACTTGAGACAGGCTGATCAAAAACACGCCGCATTAAAACCGTGAAGCTGAGCGCCAGTCAAAGTCGCGGCAAAAAGAGTGCGCTTGCTTATTATGATTATGAGGGTAACCTGCAGGAAGCGCAAAAAGACAATAAAGGGTGAGTTTATCAGTGCGTCATGTAAATCTATATTTTTGACTAACTTTTTGCACTTTTAGTGTTATTTCTAGCGAGAAACCAGTATTATAGTAATTAAATATTAATTTAGTTATCACCAAAACTCGTTCTGTGTTGTTGTAGATCATTAAAACGATCGACGCTTTTTTATATTTGTATTAATTTTTGCTTTGAGTTATCATTGAGTAAATGTTACATTTTTATTAATACGTTATCTTTAGTTTATAAATTTCATCAGCAAGTTTTATTGTCTGCTGACTGTATTTCCATCAGGATCATATATATCTATCTATCAGGGCCGTAACTACCATAGACATTGAGGGGGACAAGTCCCCCCAATAATTAGAAATGCCCAAAGTATCATTTTCAGTCTGCTCAGCCACAGCGGGCTAACAACGCTTGTCAAAGTCTAATTAATTGAACTGGCCAATCAAATCAAAGTACACTATAAAAAGTGTTAAGTTGACTTAGCTTAAAAACATTGAGGGAGCTGTCAAGTTCACTTAACTTAATTTTTGTATTTTAATAATACATAATTTTAAGGCAATGGGTTTCCTAAATGTTTTTAAGTTAAGTCAACTTAGCACTTTTACAGTGTAGGGGGGATTTAGCATTCACAGATGCTGAGGGAGAGATGGAAGCTCCTAATCATTTAATGTTAGTCAACTGTTTGACGATAGAAATGTTATATGACCGACAGTTATATTCAGTGCAATGTTTGAATTCAGAGAGAGAGAGAGAGATTAAATGTGTGTGTTAATTATCTGCATCTGTTTGTCTGTCCCTACAAACAATGAAACTGTGAATTTAGTCCTACTTCAAAAACATGTCGTTGATGAGAAATATTCAGTATGATTCAGTAGATATGGAAACTATTTTATTACAATAAAAGTCGTGGGTAGTGTTGACATGTTTGTGTGTGCGAGTAATGTGTGTGTGTGCGTCAGTCAATATATATATATGTGACTGTGTGTGTTTGTGTGGATGGAATCACACTGAGAGCAGGTGGATGGTCACTCAAGATCTCTTTACTGGAGCCTGTCACAGACAAACTGGGACAAACACGACCAAAAACTGGTTAAAGGACAGTGCATCAACGCATCAACGTTGCTCAAAGTCAGCAGCAAGAGATGTGAAACTCTGCTGAATATACATTGTTATAAAGTGAGCGTGAACATATAGTGGAATAAAACTCAAAATAAAACATACATTAAAGAAATAAAATATAAAATCACTTTCTCTGTTCTCATTTCTCATCAAATCACATAAATGTAGAGAAATTATAAACTTAAGTAACCATCTTTTACATATTTTGTATAAATGAAATACCAAGAGAAAAACGCACACCTAAAATGGCGCAGTTACACAGTTCAGCACGTGCGAGCACATAGCACGTGTGTTAATGCTAATAATACTCAACTCGGCTAATACATTTTTTTACACAGAACATGACAAATCTGAATATAACACATACCTGGGACAAACACGACCAAAAGCTGGTTAAAGGACAGTGCATCAACGCATCAACATTGCTCAAGGTCTTGAATGAAATAAACAGAGATACTGAGTTCATAAGCAGGTTACACACACACACTTCATTTTATCAATCGCAAATAACACATATTTGCCTCGACTGACAGAACTAGGAACTGACAGACATATAAAGTAAACTTGTGTGTAGTATAAAAGTCCAACCTTACACTTGAAAACAATCTAAACTCATTGTTTATGACGCAGCGCTTATTGATGCGACTTACCAGCAGCAAGAGATGTGAAACTCTGCTGGTGGTGACCGAGGGATTTACATTTTTCTAACTCATAGTAGTTATATTATACTATGAATATAATCAATATGTGATGATTTTTATGGGATTGTTTATTAAAGTTTAATTACAGTGCTTGCTGGGAGTATAATGCTATGAGCTGTAACTGATGTGTTTTTTGGTACATTGTGGAATGTAATGTGACGTAATGTGTAAGTAGCCTTGTGTGCAGAGAAAAATCACAGAGGGGCAGTTTGAAGAAGCTACAAGCACATAGAAGACAAAGAAGTACACACTGTGAGAACATTCTGTACCAAGGACCCAAAGGGAACAAAGGGAGAAGAATGTTGGAGGAGCGTTGGACGGTTCTGGCGGCCAACGAGAAAATGACACAAGTTGACACAATATCTATAAATACTTTGTGAAATATTGCCCTGGTGTTGCTTCTTTGTAAGACTCTTGTCTGAGAGACAACCCAGCGCGCTGTTCTGATCAATAAATTTCAACACTTTGATATTTGAAGCCTTCCTTCGATTTTTGATCACGCAGGACGATTTGAAGTCCAACATGACGTAGCTCCGCCCTTAATATCACGCATGCCAATGCAAGTGACGCAACAGCCAATGTCGAGTTTTCCCAATTAATGCATGAATTTAACAACATTATTTAAACTCCGTTACATATATATATATATATATATATATATATGTATATATATATATATATACATATACACTTTTAGCACCAGGAAGTGTTATGTTTGCAAGTTACACTTTGTTTTGAATTTCTCAAAGCTTTTAAGTCCCTATTAAACTATTTTACCCCACTGAGACTGATCTGCTGCATAAGTAACTGTTTCAGCCTTATTTTAACGGTGGTGTGTTGTTTTATTGATGTTTTGACATTTTAATTAGTATTTGGCTTGTTGATTATTTTTTAATGCGCTTGAGCCAGGCGATGACGTCATCACGCGCGCGCTCTCACCAGCCTTCTTCCAGTGAGGTGAGCAGCTCGCGGTACTTCACGTGTTTACCTGATTGTAAACACACTTAACCGTTACTTTAAGCAACATTCAAAGAGGTAATTTCAGAATTGTTTTGTTTCTGCGTTAGCTGACTAGAACGTGTATCACAGCAGGCGATGAGCATGTAAGTGAAAATGTTAATATATTATTGCACACGATCAAAAATCGTCATATCGCACACCCCTACTCCAGATCTGTTCATGTCCACATTAAGCTCATTTTATTGAGCTTAATACACTTTTTATTGAGCTTCATACACTTTTAGCACCAGGAAGTGTTATGTTTGCAAGTTACACTTTGTTTTGAATTTCTCAAAGCTTTTAAGTCCCTATTAAACTATTTTACCCCACTGAGACTGATCTGCTGCATAAGTAACTGTTTCAGCCTTATTTGAACGGTGGTGTGTTGTTTTATTGATGTTTTGACATTTTAATTAGTATTTGGCTTGTTGATTATTTTTTAATGCGCTTGAGCCAGGCGATGACGTCATCACGCGCGCGCTCTCACCAGCCTTCTTCCAGTGAGGTGAGCAGCTCGCGGTACTTCACGTGTTTACCTGATTGTAAACACACTTAACCGTTACTTTAAGCAACATTCAAAGAGGTAATTTCAGAATTGTTTTGTTTCTGCGTTAGCTGACTAGAACGTGTATCACAGCAGGCGATGAGCATGTAAGTGAAAATGTTAATATATTATTGCACACGATCAAAAATCGTCATATCGCACACCCCTACTCCAGATCTGTTCATGTCCACATTAAGCTCATTTTATTGCTGTTAACAGACTTGACACATGACAGATATCAGCTATTGTGACATTACAAGATATAACTTTCACAACAGCATTTATTCATAAATCTGTGATGAACCATGTTTCATAGCTATAAAACACTCAAAATAGTGGGTTATTTGTTTTTCTGTGTTTAATATTTGGTTTCTTTTCATTATGGTGTTTATTCCATTATCAAAAAACTTCTGTATATCTTTTTTTTTAATATTTTTCCTTGCTTGTTAGTTAGATAAAATAAATACATGTAGGGATGAAATATGTGCATACAATTCTTATAAAAAGAGACAAAAATAGGAATATGGTTTGCCCTGCACTCAAAAAAGAAACATAATTCTTTCTTTTTTTTCTACAAAACATAATTTCTATTATGGTCCGTCCATTAAAATTTGTAAAATTTAAGTGAACATAATTATGTTGTGTTGGGACTACTGTACATTCATAATTTTTCTTGGCACGCACAACTAACTTGAACAGTGGATGCGTAGTTCCCAGCATGCTTTGCATGGGATGGCATTAAGAGGCAAGTCAAGTTTATTTATATAGCACATTTCATACAAAATGGTAATTCAAAGTGCTTTACATAAAAGGAAGTAAAATAATCATAAAAAATAATCACAACAATAAAACCAGAAATGTAAAAACATTTAAAATGATTAAAAAATTTATTAAAAATGAAGTTAGAACAGTTAGAAATAAAATTATTACACATAAAATACTGTGCAGTCAGTACGGACGTAGCACAGCGCTCATTCAACAAATGCACAGCTAAACAGATGAGTCTTGAGTCTGGATTTAAATGTGGCTAATGTTTTAGCACATCTGATCTCTTCTGGAAGCTGGTTCAAACTAGAGGTCTTCACGGAGGACCCGAGTACTCGGGACCTGACCCGGGACCTGTACGGGTTCGGGCTTATATTTTAAATGGTCAGCCGGGTCAGGTCCCAATCTATTACTTCGGGTCCCGGGTCTTTTTAACTTTGTGTGTAAATGAATCGATCGGAGAACACCGCACCTGCCAGAGATCAGCATCAGTCAGCATGCGTGTGTTTTGTAACTTGCAAGATGTAAAATTAAGATGAGAAAAGTGTGAGCGGGAAATAAGGTGGAAAAAGAAAACACGCGCTACCCCAGCCGCCAGAAACCGAGCGCTGGTGGAGTTAATGTTGTGCTGCACATGGACAGTGATCATGGATTCCTTCATGAGTGATGTGAAATAAATAGCTGAAGAGATGCACCTGTTATTGAACATACATGCAGTAAAGTATAACGAACTTCTAATTCTGTGCGTTTTTTTGCTAAAAAACAATAATTGCTCCAAGTCTTTATTACAACCAACAAAAAGTATGGTTATTATAGTTCAAAAGGGTAAACGTAACAGTCGAAGTTGACTCGAGATGGACATAAAAAACTCATCAGCACAGCTGTGATAGGCAATTTGGTTCTTTCTCATTAATTGACTTAGTTGGGAGCATATGCAGGCTAAACAAGAGCGGTGCAAGTATTGAGCCTTGAGGGACTCCGCATGTCATGGACGTCCACTGAGAATTATACTTACATAATAACCGCTCCCTTCTAAATATGACCTGAACCTTTTGAGTACCATCCCAGAAAGGCTGAACCCAGTTTTCCAGTCTCTTTAGAGCAGGGGTAGGCAACGTCGGTCCGGGAGTGCCGATGTCCGGAAGAGTTTAGCTCCAACCCTGAAAAAAACCTGCCTGTATCCCTAGTAATTTTGAAGACCTTGATTAGCTTGTTCAGGTGTGTTTGATTAGGGTTGGAGCTAAACTTTACAGGACAGCGGCACTCCAGGACCGACGTTGCCACCCCTACTCTAGAAGTATGTTATGATAGACCGTGTCAAACGCAGCACTAAGATCGAGTAGTATCATGTCAATCATGGCCTCCTAATAATCCCACATCTGAAACTAAATAACTGGCGCTGTTGTGCTCTGGCTGCCGTCGCATCATCCAGGTGTTGATGAGAGACCTCCCACATGGGTGTAAAGCCCTTTGGGTGTACGGCAATACACAATAAAGTGCTGTGTAAATGTGTCATTATTTAATTCATTAAATTAAATATAAAACATTGTACAATTCATTGACAATTTACAGTATTACTGGATGTATAGATTAGGTAAACATAAATGCTTAAAATGTGTGAATTAGTATAACAAGTAAATAAGTAACTGATTTATTATTGAATTTGACAGATCAGCTCCTCCTACAGCAATCACACCTTCAGTGAAGCTGAATTCAGTGAATTCCCACCAGTCTGCAAGTGAAGACAAGCATCCGTTTGAAGTGAAATCTGCAGAGACAGAGTTTATTGAAAGACAGCAGAATGAAACACACTGAAGAACAAACAGGTTGGTGTTTATTCTTGATGCTTCAGTGATGATGAACATTAAGGTTGTAAAGCATCAAACAGTTGCTTTACAACAGTTGTCAGGTTATTATTTGTTGTAAAAAGAGAGAGAGAGAGAGCTGTGCAATAATAAGAGTTGAAGCAGCAAATAATAAGGGCACTTTCTATAAATTTGTGGAGTGGATTTAATATATTTAATAGTTCTCACTTATAAAAAAACGTGCACTAAGTGCAAATAGCCCACCTTGTTGGCAAAGGCTATTTACACTAACTCCACCCACCAACGTGTGATTGGGATAGTCAACATTGTAAAATACGCTTGTTTAATATATTTGCCAAACTTTTTTCCTCCCTTTTCAAACCTCATATTGCATCGGAAAGGCATTTATTTTCAATAGAAATTGTGAAAATAATCAAAAAGGTGAAAATAAAGTATAAACAATGTACCTCACTCCAGGAAAGTTTCAGAGGCATATATTTTATAAAAATGAACAATAAAGAATATTGTGTAAGCAAAGGAATCTACTTTCCACTGTTATAGCAGGGTTCACTTTTATGTCTTTTCACGTTTCTCTGTGATTTACTGAAAATTTATAATTTTACTTTAATTTTCAGAGTTGATTGAAGAAAATCAGGAGAATGAAGAACTCAATGAAGAGGAGAAACCTTGTGTTAAAACAGGAGAAAAACCTTTGAGTCACTCTCAAACCAATCAGAAAGATTTAAAGAAAAGAAGAGACACGAAATCATTCACCTGCACTCAGTGTGGAACAAGTTTGACAAGCAAACAGAGTCTCAATGTTCACATGAGGATCCACACTGGAGAGAAACCGTTCACATGTGATCAGTGCGGGAAGAGATTCAGACAATCATCCACCCTTAAGAGTCACATGAAGATTCACACCAGAGAGAAGCTGCATGAATGTGATCAGTGCGCAAAAACATTTTTAAGAGCTTCATACCTGAAGAAACACATGAATGTTCATTCGAAGGAGAAACCACATTCATGTTCTTTCTGTGAAAAACGTTTTTCAGAACCGCAAAGTTTAAAAGTACATCAGAAGATACACACTGGTGTGAGAGAATATATGTGCTTTGAGTGCGAGAAGACTTTTATTACAGCTCAACATTTGAAACGGCACGAGAGGATCCACACTGGAGAGAAACCTTACAAGTGTTCACACTGCGACAAGAGATTCAGTCATTCAGGATCCATGAAAACACATCAGAGGATCCACACTGGAGAGAAACCTTACAAGTGTTCACACTGCGACAAGAGATTCAGTCATTCACAACATCTGAAAACACACAAGAGGATCCACACTGGAGAGAAACCTTACAAGTGTTCACACTGCAACAAGAGATTCAGTCAGTCAGGACATCTGAAATCACATGAGAGGATCCACACTGGAGAGAAACCTTACAAGTGTTCACACTGTGACAAGAGATTCAGTCATTCAGGATCCATGAAAACACATCAGAGGATCCACACTGGAGAGAAACCTTACAAGTGTTCACACTGCGAGAGAAGTCATTCACAACATCTGACAAGTCCACACTGGAGAGAAACCTTACACACTGCAACAAGAGATTCAGTCAGGATCCATGAAAACACATCAGAGGATCACACTGGAGAGAAACCTTACAAGTGTTCACAACAAGAGATCAGTCATTCACAACATCTGAAAACACACAAGAGGATCCACACTGGAGAGAAACCTTACAAGTGTTCACACTGCAACAAGAGATTCAGTCATTCAGGATCCATGAAAACACATCAGAGGATCCACACTGGAGAGAAACCTTACAAGTGTTCACACTGCGACAAGAGATTCAGTCATTCACAACATCTGAAAACACACAAGAGGATCCACACTGGAGAGAAACCTTACAAGTGTTCACACTGTGACAAGAGATTCAGTCATTCAGGATCCATGAAAACACATCAGAGGATCCACACTGGAGAGACCTTACAAGTGTTCACACTGCGACAAGAGATTCAGTCATTCACAACATCTGAAATCACATGAGAGGATCCACACTGGAGAGAAACCTTACAAGTGTTCACACTGTGACAAGAGATTCAGTCATTCAGGATCCATGAAAACACATCAGAGGATCCACACTGGAGAGAAACCGTATCACTGCACTGCATGCAGGAAGAGTTACAATCGTTCATCTAATCTACTCAATCATACAAAAAGGATTCACAGTAAGTAGATCATCTTCAGATCCAGTACTTTCAGGTCTGATGTCACGTCCTTACCGAACATGACATGATAATGCATCAAGCATTAAAATCTCTTCTGTATAAATCTGTTTTAACAAAGAAACATCTTCTAAACTCACAGTGAATACAGTTCATCTTTAAGACCAGCAGTTTCACCTGTAACATTTTTTAGGGCTTCAGGCCTGAGGAGTCACCTGAAAGTTTCATTCATCACTTGTAGTTTGTTTACTCTTTATATGAAGGGTAGTTTTTTTTTTACATGTGTAAAACGTTCTTGTTCTGGAAGCTGAAGAAGAGGCTGTAACACTTTTGAACTGACCTGTATTTTTACTACAGCTGAAACTGACCAAGAAGTCCACATTTAGGACCTTAAAATCAGAGATATTTTACGTGTGATTCATTCATTCAGTTTCTTTTGTTTACCTGAATACTGCTGTTAGACCTCACTGAACAACTTTGTCTAAAAAGCATTGTTTACTTCACTTGTTTGTTTTAATGTTATTCTGTTTGTACTTAGCTTCTGCTCTTATTGTATTATTGTCTTCTGTGATTGTTTGATGACTTTTTGCTTTCATTGGTTAGTTTAGTATTGGTATTTAGTTGTTTTATGAAGCATCAATGCTATATAAGAAAAATGTTAAAAAAAAACAGCTGATAAGAATACCATTAAAGTACTAAGTCGATAATCGTAAGAGTAGTAATATAGCCTACTGTTGAAAAACGTTATATCCATCTCTTCTTGCAATAAGGAGAGATCAGTCAATTTAATTTGAACTTTTACTTGGCAATTATTACTAATATTATATATATTTTTATATTATGCAATTTGCTTTGCATAATCGAGAACATTTAAATTTTTTATTAATACGTTATCTTTAGTTTATACATTTCATCAACAATTCACCAACACGGTTTATTGCCTGTTGACTGTATTTCCATTATGATGTATTTATTTATTTTTAAATATAATTTTAGCACCAAGAAGTATTTTGTTTGCCATTTGGACTTTGTTTTAAATTTCTCAATAAAGCTTTTAAATGCCTAATAAACAGTATACAGTGTTGTGCAATAAGTTTTGAAGAGTGAGATTTTAACATCAGGAGTGCACATGTGGAATTTGCGGGCCAGCATGTTTGCCTGCCCATACAATTTTCCACACTGACGCTGCACATCATCATCACAGAGGTCATCTCTTATCACATGCCCCAGATATTTAACTTTCTTTACAACCTCTAATGGTTCACCTGCCAATGAGAAAGTAGGATAGACACACTTTATATCATCCTTGGTTCTGGCGATCACTACCACACTCTTCATTGAGTTACATTTTATATCAAACATTAGTCCGTATTGAGAGCATACTCTAAGAAGTTGCTGCAGGCCAGCACTGGAAGGAGACAGTACCACCAAATCATCAGCATAAAGCATTTAATTAATGAGACTATCCCCCACCAAGCAGCCAGTTCTACAGCCCTTTAGCTCCCCAGATAAGTTATCCATGTACAGATTGAATAAAAGCGGAGACAGAATTCCACCCTGCCGCACTCCATTGGAAACATAAAAGGGTGTTGACAAACTCTTCCCCCACCTGACTTGCATAGTTTGGTGAGAGTACCAGAACTGCAGTATCCTGATTAAGTAAGAGGGGACACCACGCTTATGTAGTTTACCAAACAGTTTCCCATGATTGATACGATCAAAAGCCTTTGACGCATCCAGGAAACACATGAAGACTGTGCTATTACGTGATCTGTACCTATGAACAATTTCTTTAAGTGCATAAATACACAAATCAGTTCCATGCTTGTTCTTAAAACCAAACTGATTATCTGTTGACACTATGTATTCTGCAAGCCTATCCATAAGAATCCCTTCTAGCACCTTAGATAGTATACTTGCAAGTGCAATAGGTCTATAATTATCTAAACTAGTTAATTTACGTCTTGTTTTTAACTACAGGTACCAACAAGACAGATAACATGGATCCAGGAAGTATGTCATGCTTCATTAACCCCGAAAAGCATAGAGCAAGTAAAACTGCAATACTTTGACTAGCATATTTCAGATGTTCTGCTGTTATTCTATCCTGCCCACAAGCTTTGTTAATTTTAAGTTTGTCAATAGTCTGCTCATTTTTTTTAATAAAACGCACAGCATATTTGAATCTAGCATTAGACCGTACCTTGTGCTCGCAGACTGGGCCATGCCTAGGTTTGCCTGCTAAAACCCACCTTCTTGGCGGGAGGGGTTCTTTTTATTTAAACGATTTTACAATGCATAAATATGAATAAAAGGCTGTTAATAAAGTTATCATAATACAAATTTTATAGGTGTAATTTAATTCCTGTTTACTGCCTGTTTGGAAATATATATCCTTTTTTCGAAAACAAATATTCTGTGATGAAGTAATCTGCATGAAAGCAACACGAAGTTCATACTCTGTTCACAAATATATAATATAGCATGCTAAACAACAATAATTCATTTCTCAGATATAACATGTCCTTTTATAGTACAAAGCATGCTTGAGTCTATGACTACAGAATAATATCAGGCTATATGACTACAAAATCATGATTGGGTTTTCCCCAAACTATAATTCCTGACCACAATGTTTGAAATAGAGTCAAACATTGTGAATACCATACGCAATTAATTTTAGTTAAATGGGCGATGATGTTTTCATGCTCTATATAAAATAAAAGTAACATACACTGTATTATGATGAATGCTACGAGTCTAAGTATGTTTAGAACATGTTTATGATTATTAATAGCCTGCTCCGTTCAAAAACAGATTTTAATAACCATTAGTTTCTCAGATATAAAGTGATATTCGAGAGTAAAACAAGCTCCTTGACTACTGATCAAGGTTCAAGGTTCTTTTATTCGTCACATACTCAGTTAAATTTATGCAGTAAGTAAAATTTGCATTTTACTTACTGCAATACGGGCAGAATCTATTATGCGCCCAACATTTCTGCTTTTCTTGACAGATTGCCCCCACTTGCTATCCAGTGACACCACTTTGTCATTTATTTTTTGTTTAGTGGACAGACTTCCAAAAGCAGACATAACAACTTTTCCTGCTTGCCTGATTGGCCGGAATTTTCATAACTTGACAAGAAATATAAAGTAGAAATATACACAAAAACAAAAAAAACGAATCAAAAATCAAATCACTTTTATTGTCACATCACCACAGCACAAGTGCCTTGGTGAGTGAAATTCTTATGAGCGTGCTCCAGACAGTGCAGAAAAACAACAGACAATTTACATATGGACAGTACGTATTTACAGACTGTACAGAAGACAATGTGCAAAATACACATACATATACTCAGTACACATAGTGTACTATAAAGACATACTTAATTATCAACGACACATTATACACCGTATGGGCACATCTACATTATGTACACTGTTTATACATTATGTAGTCTATACATAGTAATAATGTGAGGTGCAACAGATTATAAATTAACAGCAGATTGGTTGAGCAGCAGATAGATGTGCAAAGGTGCAACAGATTATTCACATGCAGTGTCGTGGATGTGCATTGTATGGTGTCCAGTGATAGCAGATAGGTTGTGTTAGTGCAGTGTGTGCGTGTAGTCCAGTTGAACTGTGTTAAAGTGCAGTGCATAGCATGTTGTGTGAGTGGGAGTGTGATGTAGGTGAGTTATTTCTGACTGTTCATTAGCCTGATAGCCTGAGGGAAAAAGCTGTCCCTCAGTCGGCTAGTGCGGGATCGGATGCTGCGGAAACGTCGCCCTGAGGGCAGCAGAGAGAGCAGTCTGTGGGACGGGTGGCTGGAGTCTTTGATAATCCTCCGGGCTTTCCTTGTACACCGCCTGGTGTAGATGTCCTGGAGGGAGGGAAGCTCACCTCCAACAATGTGGCGGGCAGTTCGCACGACCCTTTGCAAAGCCCTGCGGTTGCCAGCGGTGCTGTTTCCAAACCAGGCGGTGATGCAGCCGGTCAGGATGCTCTCCACGGTGCAGGTGTAGAAGGACCTGAGGATTCTGGGGCTCGTTCCAAACTTCCTCAGCCGTCTCAGGAAGAAGAGACGCTGATGTGCCTTCTTCAGCACTGCATCTGTGTGAGCAGACCATGTGAGATCCTCGGAGATGTGAACGCCGAGGAACTTAAAGCTGGTCACCCGCTCCACAGGTGTCTTGTCGATGGTGATGGGTCTCCTGTAATCCACCACCAGCTCCTTGGTCTTGTCGATGTTGAGTGAGAGGTGGTTCTCCTGACACCATTTAGTCAGGGTACTCACCTCCTCTCTGTAGGCCGTCTCATCGTTGTCGGTGATCAGGCCTATCACCGTTGTGTCATCAGCAAATTTGACGATGAAATACAGTCTGAGTAGACAGAACAGAACAGTTATTTTTTTCTTTACTTTTAGTCATTTAGCAGACGCTTTTATCCAAAGCGGCTTACAAATAAGAAGTAACTAAAATTAAAAGTTAAAACTATACATATTATATACACACATTTAAGAAGATAAAGACATGAAATAAACATGACAAATGCATACAACATTTCAAAACTAAACATTTAAATGAAAATAAAGCTAAAAAAAATTCAAAATATTAAATCAAGAAAAGGTATGTAAGAATTGGTTATAAAAACTGTAAATACTTTTTTTTTTCATTATGTTTAGTGCAATTATTTGGTAGTCTGAGGTGGGATGGGCGCAGGATTGTTTTATAGGTTTAAGGGGAGGGTTTGAGAAGCACTGCACTAGAGCATCCCTTCGTTCAGACACAGTGGAAGATCTGATCAGACTCATCACTAGTGTATCAGAGCATCTTCATAAGATCATGGAATCAGTGTAGAGGGTCAAGTCTGGAAGATGTTGATGCTAGAGAGAGTGTGGTCAGCTGGTTTAGCCAAAGCCAAAGATCAAGAAGGACAAACTACAGGAGTTGGCCATCCGAGGGGCATGTGACTGCAATGGAGGATAATCCATAATACATTGAGCCACGAGATGTTCAGTTTGACGCCCTTAAAACACTTAATTTAGATTTTATTTATCTTGAGATGTTTTAAGTTTAAATCTCTGCTCAGTGAAGCACTTTAAGCACTTTAAGCACCAACACTTTTTCAGTAAGTTACCTTTCTTGTAGAATTGTGCTTCAAATAAATAACTTTATGTTGACCAGATTGTTAGTTAGTCGTTTACTAGTCAATATTGCCTATATAAAAATTTGGGTGCACCTAACTTTTGTGCCGGTGCACCTAAGAAAAAAAGTTAGTCGCACCAGTGCACCCAGTGCAAAAAGTTAGTCTAGAGCCCTGCCCTACATAAAATGCTTATTATTTAATCCAAACACTTGTTATTTTTTTCAGGTGTTCTAAAGGATAAGATGTATCACCAGAATGAGTTTTATGGGTCTTTGATCCAGCAAACTGAAAAATCATAGGGGGTGATGATTTCGGCAGTGCTGCCAAAATCATACCCCCCTACATCAAATGCTTAATTTTGATTATAATGGTGATACATCTCATCCTTTAGAACAAAAAAAAATAACAAGTGTTTGGATTAAATAATAAGCATTTATTATATAGAGGTATAATTTTAGCAGCCCTGCTGAATTCCTATGGCATTCTATTCATATGCTCAATGTAAAACTATAAGCAGATGGTCTTCAGGTCACAGCTTTTCTGTGTGCTATCAGCATAAGTGCAGAGTACTTTAGGGAGATTTAACAAAACCCTGTTTTGTTTTTACTGTAGTAAAAACACATCTAGACCGTCCACTTTGTAAATGCATAAATCAAAGCCAAATACACGATCAAACACACAAAATGCAATGTATTAGTCTACCTTAAGTGTTTGTTTACAAATCGCTTTAATATAGTCTAGTAATGTATCCTACCAACTGACAGGATTTATTTAAAGAATTATTTGAGAAATATATATATATATTTTTTTTAAAGACATGTAAGTTAGGCATATACAGTAACGTTAGCCTACTGTCTGTGACGGATTGTCTATATTAGCCTAACGTTACATATAGACATTTTAGTCTCCGAATAATAATTTAAATGGAAACTGAATTTAATTGAATCGAATTGAAATCAACTTACCTATAGATGAATGCTGATGGCACTAACTCCAATGAAATAAATATGAATAATATTTTTTGAAAGGGTTGACAGACACCCCCTGTGAAATAAATCTACTTTATTAGCTACAAAATCTGCAAGTGTTGTCATAATGTAACTTTAGCCTACTAACAGTTTTGAAATGTGAAGTCGCGCCAAAAGACAATGTTGAAATGAATGTGAAATGAATCCCCGAAAAACAGATGCTAGTATTTTTAACGGGTCACAGACACTTATTCTTTTTAATTTAATTCAGTTCTATAATATTTGTCGGTTAACGGTTAGGAAAAATAACCGAAATGAACATCCCTAATTTAAATGTACAACATTTAAAATCTTAATTTAAAAACGTGTCTTGTTTTGAAGCCACTTGGAACATTTGCGTAAAAAATTAAATAACTGATAAAGTATACTTTTCCATTAAAACAAGGCTTCATATTCAAAACACACACAAGATGAAAAGCAGATATAGAATTTCACAAAATACTTATCAGGCCCATGACAGCACACACAAGATGAAATGCACTTGACAAATAATTATTTCGTGGCGTAAATAAAATAAACACTTTCTAAAATAAAAAATAGACCAAAACTGCGGGGAAATGCGGTCCATTAAAACGTGTCAATCTTCACAGGATTTTAGAATTTGCTTTCAGAAACATTAGCTTAGACAAACATTGCTTAGCCTATTCCACAGATTCTGGAATTAACAAATTACCAAAGGGGCATTTTGCGTTTAGAGTGGCGCTGAGGTATGAGCGAGCGGAGCGGGATCTTCAGAAAGACGCTCTCTGCTCTGAAGGAAATATGATCGCTATGCTCCCCTCCGCGTGCTCTGCATGCAACATGCATTTTTTTGGCCACCAAGTCCTTATCCTGTTCTGAACTCATCTTCCCTGTTTCTTTAGCATACTATCTGTCTGTATGCCCGGTCTGTTCTGTTCTGCTCTCACGGCAGTTCGTGATATAGTCACGTAATTTAATCTATTGATTCGTGTTCATGGACACGAATTTCCCTCTTTTTTCGTGTCACTCAGCACGACTTTCCATCTAATGTATTTCAATAGGAAATATCTTTCGTGTCCTCCACCACGTATTTCTTTTTGCCACTGGGTACCACAGACGTATTTTTTTTTCTTTCTTTCTTTTTTAAATATTCGAGCACTATTGCTCAACATTGAATCAGGATATTTTATCTTTGTTTTATTGCTTTATATTCTGTAAGCTGCTCGCTATAACAAACCATCGTCAGTGGTTCCTTGCAGTCAAATACACATATATCTTATCTGAATGAAATGATTCGTGACACAAGATCCGATTGGAGCGCTTCGAAAGAGTGAATCGTTTCGCCTGGAGTGCTTCGAAACAGCGAATCATTTCTAACAGGCCTAACGTACAATGTTTTTTATTAAACTGTGATCACCGTAAATACAGTTTTCGTCGTATTAAAAACATCTCATATTTTTTTTCAAAAGCCCCCACCAGTTTTTTTCCCCACAAATCGCACCCTTTATATACATAAATATACGAGACTGCGTTGATTAGGCATACACACATTTATTACAGTATATAAATTATAAAATATATTTTCTGCCTCATTCTCTGATAAAAATTTTGGAAAAAGATTACATTTGGCATTTCTGTCAGCATTACCCATGATCCTCCGTCTCCGGATCCATCCCGCGGTCGCGGGTTAATTCTTATCATTGCGCTCAAACCACTGTCCAGGTAAGTCACGAGCTTATTACTAATCACGTTTTGTTAAAATTTTGTAATTGATGCCTTTCTTTGTCATTAAACTCACATGGTTTAAATATTAGAGCAACAATCAAAGCCCGACCAATGGTTTACTCCTTATCAGCGAAAATTAAAACAAAAAATATATATAATAAAAAAAAACACTTGTGAAATTAGGCTTGCTAAACGGGGCTAGCTAACTTCAATTTAAGCTAAATCTATTAATAGAAATAAATCCAAAGCACTTCTTCCGGTTCAAAAAAGTTAAAAAGCCTTTATTCACTTCTTGTCCATCATCACTATTAATAGAAACATAACTAAAACTCTGCACACTGGTGCATTTAGGCCTCCAGCCTTCCTCAGAGTCTGTATAATTAACAGGTGTAGATATAAATAGTCAGTGAAGTTGGGATAAATCAAAAGAACCAATACAGGTGAACACAAATGAAAAAAATAATACTAGTAATGATTACTAGTAAAAGCTAAGTGTGGTTTTAGTTATATCAGCTGAAGAGTAACTTAGCATAGAACATTGCATTATTGTGTGAGCTTTAGACGATGACATTGTCTCTCGATCATTGTGGTTCACCCACAACTTCACTGTAATGTGTCAGTAATAACAATATAACTTTGCCTAAAGTTACTGCACATAAAGTTTCCTTTAAATCTGGGATGAGGAACCACAGACGCATGTTACATGCCTTTTAACGGTCATACAGGAAATTGGAAAATCTTGAATTTTTATTAATTTACCTTAATTAGTTAGAACCTCTAACTATTGGGGTACTCTACTCTATACTCTACACTACATCATTTACATTTTCTGTTCTCCCTTGCAGATCCTGTCAAACGAGTCACCTGTCCGAACATAGCTACACCTGATTTACTGAACACAAAGGCACTTTTAAGAGCCAACCTCTCTCTATTTATCTATCTATCTATCTATCTATCTATCTATCTATCTATCTATCTATCTATCTATCTATCTATCTATCTATCTATCTATCTATCTATCTATCTATCTATATATCTACCTCTCTATTTGTCTGTCCGTCCGTCCGTCCGTCTGTCTGTCCCAATGCCAGGGGGGTCTACAAAAAAGGTCTGTCCCTTTTGTCAGGGTATTTTATTTTGTGCACAGAAGATCTGCTTCAATTGTAAAAATGAGCAGCCTCTGAAGCAGCGGCTCAAGAAGAAGCTTCAGAGGTTTGATGAGAAGCGAGAGGAATGGGTTGTTGGTCGTAAGAAGAACCATAACGTTGCATCCATCAAGGATGAAGCAATTGTCATGGTATGTACAATTTCTTGCATGACATTAAACTGTCGGGATAAATTCAGTGGTACCATTTTTGATTAAGTGATCATGCCAGTGCAAGGTCAGAAAGGCATTATTATTATTATTTTGTATCAACACAAATTTAAAAGTACAATTTTACTTTAAGCTATGAAGGCAGATGTAAATGTGATTTTGCAAGAATGTCAGTTTGCAAATAATGTTTTATTTAAGTGGTAAAACCCTTAAATACTCAAATTTTAGCCTTAACACATCACAGTCCTAAATCAGCTACCACAACAAACACACAGCAAATATAAGTGTTGGGAATTCTGGATTAATAAAAAACAGAGGTATGCATTATGACAGAATCACAGGTGCAATATGTTACCCTGGATCACAAAACCAGTCAATGTTTCGAAATTTAGATTTCTACATAATCTGAAAGCTGAATAAATAAGCTTTCCATTGACGTATGATTTGTTAGGATAGGACAATATTTGGCCAAATACAACTATTTTAAAATCTGGAATCTGAGTTAAAAAAAAATCGAAATATTGAGAAAATTACCTTTAAAGTTGACTAAATTAAGTTCTTAGCTATGCGTATTACTGATAAAAAATTAAGTTTTGATATATTTATGGTAGGAAGTTCACTAAATATCTTCATGGAACATAATCTTTACTTAATTTCTTAATGATTTTTGGCATAAAAGTAAAATTGATCATTTTGACCCATACAATGTATTTTTGGCTATTGCTACAAATATACCCCAGCGACTTAAGACTGCTTTTTTGGTCCAGGGTCACATATAATAATCAAACTTTCTTATCAAGGGGATGACCAATGGACTGCATTCATTCTACTACATTCATACTGTAGTATTTAAAGCTCTTCACAATGTGCAGAATGTCAGCTTTAAATGTATGTGTGGAGCATTCACCCATTTGGCCATATAATCACAAAGGATGTTATTTTGAATAAATAGATAGATTTTCATTGTCCAATTGTACAGTGGTTACACAATCTTGCCAATTTAGGTGCTTAACCTGAGCTACTAATGTTTCAGAAAGTTATATTATTCCCTCTGATGGTTTCAGATTAATATTTTATTTATTTTATAATATTTTTTGCTTTTTATTCCTACTGTATATAGAAGGTTTTTTTTTTTTTTGCTTCTACTGTATCAGCCCAGGGCTCTAGACTAACTTTTTGCACTGGGTGCACTGGTGCGCCTAACTTTTTTTTTAGGTGCACCAGCACAAAAGTTAGGTGCACCCAAATTTTCATAAAGGCAATATTGACTAGTAAACAATTTACTAACAATCTGGTCAACATAAAGTTCTTTATTTGAAGCACAATTCTACAAGAAAGGTAACTTACTGAAAAAGTGATGGTGCTTAAAGTGCTTCACTGAGCTAATATTTAAACTTAAAAACATCTCAAGATAAATACAATCTAAATTAAGTGTTTGAAGGGTGTCAAACTGAACATCTCATGGCTCAATGTCTTATGGACTATCCTCCATTGCAGTCACATGCCCCTCGAATGGCCAACTCCTGTAGTTTGTCCTTCTTGATCTTTGGCCTCAGCTAAACCAGCTGACCACACTCTCTCTAGCATCAACATCTTCCAGACTTGACCCTCTACACTGATTCATATCAGATCTTCCACTGTGTCTGAATGAAGGGATGCTCTAGTGCAGTGCTTCTCAAACCCTCCCCTTAAACCTATTAAAAAATCCTTCAAAATATACCACAGACAACATTCTTCTAATATTGTTATGACTTTTCTAACTTCGAGAAACATTGTAGGGCTCCAGACTAGCATTTAAGGACACCAGCACCAATGCCTTTAAGTTCTACAGAAGGTGGCACCAGCACCTGACAGTAAAGCACTCACCCAAATCACACATGTACATCTCAGAGATGTCTGCATTTATATATTCAAGAGGTATTTTTAAGTGTGTTTGCTCATCTGCAATACATCTCTAATATGTTTCCAGTAGATGTAAATATCAAATAGAGATTTATTAAATGCATGTAAAACTGCTTCTGAGACGTTTATCAGATTACACAGATGTTTCCCAAATCTTTATCAGACGTCTTACAGATATACTTGTGCTGTCTGGGGAGTTGAGATGCAGTTCAAAATTAACTTTTATCAATGTCATTTATAATGTCTAAATATAATTTTATATATATATATATATATATTAGAGGTGGGCATAGATTTATTTTTTTATCTAGATAATCTAGATATAATTTTGGAATTAATCTAGATTAATTAGATTAAAATGGCTCATTTGAATTCTGCCGAAGGCATTCAGAATATGTGTGCTACCCAAATAATGGCTAAAAGTAATCTTTGAGAACGGGTTTCTCAAGCCAGGTGCGCATTAGACCAGGGCTCATCTCCTGTTCCAAAATACATCACAAACTTTAATCTCTTCCGTCCCAATCCCCCGAAAAAACTGGAGGAAAATTCCGTTCACTCCGGAAGAATGACTCCCATTCCCTCCCACTCCCGTGTTGTTGTTGTTTTGTTTTTTTTTTGCCGATAACTGTCAATTACAGTAAAATATAGTACAGATCACAGTCGTGCCCACCTTATTAGTTGAATAAAACCCAAAATGTCGTTTTTTGTTATTATATTGAACTGAAAGCCATTTTATGCACAGTGTTGCACAGATTCAATTTCATGTAATCATCCATGCTAACACACACGTCTTCTATTTTTTTTTTTTTAGACATTTCACTCTCTGTAACGTTAGATATATTTTTCAAAGACGGAGTTTCTAGCTCAAGTTCACATGAGACCTAAAGCGCATCTGTTTGCTTAAAAGCGCAACGTTTCGTTGTTATTCTGAGTGTACACAAATAAACGTAGAGTCTTTACAGATTCGAAAGATGTATTAGGCTACTTTTATCTTATGACCAGAATGACGGAGATTTTAAGAGCAAGTGAACGCACCGGAGCCTGTCCTGCAGCAAACGCGCTTCCACACAAACACTTCAATAGCGCACATTTCTCTAGGTTAACATCATATTGAGCGGCCATGTAAAGTTGCTACTACATACATCTTTCAGATGAAAAGCCATATTTGAGGTGATGAATGATAGATGAGCTTTGGATGTCCTGCCCGATTGTATTACCACATAGACCAGCCGTTAACAATTGTCCATCAGGACTGCGAGCCTCTAGTTCGAAGACTCGTTCTCGCCCCCTACAGTGCATTTCGGCTAGGTATACATCCGCGCTAAAATATCAGGGTGAAAGTCATCATAGCTTGCGTAGTATAGACCCAGCTCCCAACCCAACTTTGAGAATAGATTAACGGCGATATTTTTTTTATCGGCGATAAGAGTCTCGCGTTAACGCAGCACGTTAACGCCGATAACGGCCCACCACTAATATATATATATATATATATATATATATATATATATTAGGGAGTGGAAATGGCTGATAAGCCTAAAAGTACTTCTCTGCAGCCATCTAATAGTAGTAATTTAATGTATTTTTAATTTTTAAATAAGAGTTTGCTTTCCTACATTATGAAACTTTTAGTTTGATAAATGGGGCAACCTATGAAGGATGAACAAATAATGTCATCACATTAAAAATAACTTTAAAATTCGGTAATACTTAAAGTTTGAAGTGCTGGGAAAAGTTTGTGTGAAGCATTTAAAAACACTTTAAGACATTAGACCATTTCTGCCACAAGTTGTTCCTGTAACGTTAGTTATATTAAATCCATGGTGAATGGTGGAGATGTGTTTATTGAACAATGTTTATCCTGGTTCCCACATCAGTGGCGTTCGTTCTGATGTCTGTAGTTTTAACATAATTCTGTGCCGAATTTGAATGCTTCTCACAAGATCTGACAGAGATGTTATTGATTCTACTTTATTCACTGTATCACCCAGCGCTGTGTATAACGGTGTCGCGTGATCGAGAGCAGCCCGCGGCTCCGGTCCGAGCAGATAAACGGTCTGTAGCCCAAACGAGTAGCGCGGATTTGTTCCGCTTTCGGTTCGTTTGTCCGATGTAGCTCTTGTAAATCGGGCATGATGAGAACGCAAAGCTGTTCATTCCATTTTTGGAACTGAGAAACAACCTTTCTTTGACTGAATGCGCATTGCGATGACGTCACAAGACGCGTCTAAGCGCAAAATCTGCGGCAATTTGGAAAATAGCGGAGTTTGCTTGATTTTGCGATATATTCAGCGATCTCAGAATCCTGGAGGGACTGTCAGACATTCACTGAATAGAGCAGATTCAGAGAAAAAGCTGCGCGCATCTCTAGTACTCACCTCTCTCTCTGTCTGACAGCAGCAGCACACGCATCTTCAAACGCACACACACACACACACACACACATACAGGAATATCTGGACCACGGCCAATCAGAGGGGGTCTCGCTCGTCGAGGAGGTCGCCCTTCACTATCTCTGATTGGTTTAGACCACGATATGAGACTAACGTGTCTGTTGTCGAACAGCAGAGAGACTTTCTGAGTCGCGGAGATTTTTTTTTTTCGCGAATGGCTGGACGCACCAGTGCGACCAAAGTTTTTTTTTAGTCGCACCCTTGAGAAATTAGGTCGCATGTGCGACTAAATTGGTCGCACTCTAGAGCCCTGCAGCCTTTCTTGGTTGCATGTACTTGGTTATATAAAAGCTAAACTCACCATAAAATAAAAAATCCTGAATCGCATTAACCTGTATGCATTTATCAATAATGTTATATATTCTCAATAACTAATATGCTTAGGTTTTTTTGTTTTGCTGTTATCTTTCTATTACTTTAAAAATACACAATGTTGTTATTGCAGCTTGAGAAACTCCATGCCATTGGATACAAGCCAGTTTTGCTTCTTGGCAAGGAAACCAAAAAGAAGGAAAACAAGTGTGAAATACTAACCCCTCGCTGCACACTCTCCACCTATGCCCAGGACTACCTTCAGAAGATAGGTTCATTTTATGAATACCTCTGTGAAGGTAAGGTAAGATGCATGCACTATAATTTTACAGTCACAGTTCACAACTTGTGTTGAGTATGCAAAATATTTTTTATCAATGTTTAGGCCTAAATCTTAAAGGGATGTCCGCCCTCTAAAACATAAATTCAGTCGTCAACTAACCTCCTTGACAGTAGATACTTGGGAGAGGTTTCCATTTTTATGTAACCAACAGAGTTATTTTAGCACAATACTGGGTCTTATCATACAATTAAAGTTTTTTAAACATTAATTTATCCTTAGACACAGCTCTCCCTTAAACCATTTTGTAAGATTTGGCAAACTAGCCTGCAACTTGTAAGACAACTGTCTCCGAAAACTTTTCTACCTGTCCACTGCATTTTTCTCTGCATCCTATTTTGAAGTTTGAAAGTAACTTTGGTATTTATTCATATTTATCAGTCATTGATGACTGAAATTTAGTTTTAGAGTGAACTATCCCTTAAACAATTGTCTTATTCACTCCCCCAAAGAGAGCAAGCTTTTGGGAATGATGGGAAGAGTACAGCACATGTATGTCAAATTCCAGCTGACCACATTTGCAGTTTAGCACCCACAAACCCACAAAATTGGATTGTACGATTCAAACAGATTAACACTTCAAACATAGAGGTTAACCATGAGTTTGAACTGCATCGGTTTTAAGTAAGCAAAACAAAACACTTGTTTAACTTGCACAGGTTGGAACCAGGATTCCAGTGGCAATGATGATCAGCTGATTACGCTTCATCTCACACCCTGTGGCTCATTGGAGAACACAAGCAACCGGGAGGAGGTGAGGAACACACAGGTTGAAGAGACAAGGAGCATGCTTGTGGAGCAGATGAGCACTACAGTGGAGCAGGCGACCATAATGGAGGGGCAGATGAGCACTACAGTGAGGCAGGTGGAGCGGATAAGCGATACAGTGGGGCAGGCCGAGCAGATGAGCACTATGGAGGGGCAGGTGGAGCAGATAAGCACTACAGTGGGGCAGGCGACCATAATGGAGGGGCAGATGAGCACTACAGTTGGGCAGGTGGAGCGGATAAGCGATACAGTGGGGCAGGCCGAGCAGATGAGCACTATGGAGGGGCAGGTGGAGCAGATAAGCACTACAGTGGAGCAGGCGACCATAATGGAGGGGCAGATGAGCACTACAGAGGGGCAGGTGGAGCGGATAAGCGATACAGTGGGGCAGGCCGAGCAGATGAGCACTATGGAGGGGCAGGTGGAGCAGATAAGCTCTACAGTGGGGCAGCCGACCATAATGGAGGGGCAGATGAGCACTACAGTTGGGCAGGTGGAGCGGATAAGCGATACAGTGGGGCAGATGAGCACTATGGAGGGGCAGGTGGAGCAGATAAGCACTACAGTGGGGCAGGCGACCATAATGGAGGGGCAGATGAGCACTACAGTGAGGCAGGTGGAGCGGATAAGCGATACAGTGGGGCAGGCCGAGCAGATGAGCACTATGGAGGGGCAGGTGGAGCAGATAAGCACTACAGTGGGGCAGGCGACCATAATGGAGGGGCAGATGAGCACTACAGTTGGGCAGGTGGAGCGGATAAGCGATACAGTGGGGCAGGCCGAGCAGATGAGCACTATGGAGGGGCAGGTGGAGCAGATAAGCACTACAGTGGGGCAGGCGACCATAATGGAGGGGCAGATGAGCACTACAGTTGGGCAGGTGGAGCGGATAAGCAATACAGTGGGGCAGGTGGAGCAGATGAGCATCATGGAGGGTCAGGCGACCATAATGAAGGTGCAGGTGGAGCAGATGAGCACTGTGGAGGGACAAGGTAATTAGAACAGATTTAAAGAGCTATAGTTTAAATTTGTAAAGGCTTGACATATGAAGCTTTTTCATTACTCGACTAATAGTATTTTTCCCCATAGAGCTTTATGAAGGTAAGGACTGCATGATATATCTAATATATTTAAACAGGCTCGTATAACCCCACTTCTTAAGAAACCCACTCTTAACCCAACTCTTTTAGGGAACTATAGACTAGTTTCCCTTCTACCTTTTATTGCAAAAACACTTGAACGAGTTGTGTTCAACCAAGTCACTGCATTTCTCACACAGAACAACCTCCTGGACAGTAACCAATCTGGCTTCAGAAGTGGACATTCCACCGAAACTGCCTTGCTCTCAGTTTTTGGAGACCTAAGACTTGCAAGAACGGCTTCCAAGTCTTCATTACTTATATTGCAGCATCTGTCCGCTGCTTTTGATACGATCAACCACAAGATCCTCCTGTCAACCCTACTGAGAAAGGGCATCTCAGGAACCACACTCCAGTGGTTTGAGTATCACCTCTCAGATAGGTCCTTCAAAGTATCTTGGAGAGGTGAGGTATCCAAGTCGCAACATCTAGCTACAGGGGTGCCTCAGGGCTCGGTTCTTGGACCACTTCTCTTTTCTGTTTACATGGCTTCACTAGGTTCTGTCATTCAGAAACATGGATTTTCATATCACTGCTATGCTGATAACACGCAACTCTACATCTCATTCCATCCTGATGATCTGACGATAGCTGCTCGCATCTCAGCATGTCTAGCAGACATTTCTTACTGGATGAAGGACCCTCAACTCAACCTAGCTAAGACAGAACTGCTTGTTGTTTCAGCAAACCCATCGTTTCATCACAATTGAACCTTCCAATTAGGCTCATCAACCAAAACTCCTTCAAAAACAGCCAGAAACCTTGACGTTGTGATTGATGATAAGCTGAATTTCTCAGACCACATTACTAAAACAGCCCGGCCCTGTAGATTTGCATTATATAATATTAAGAAGATCAGGAACATGCAACACAACTCCTTGTTCAGGCTCTTTTGTTCTGTCCAGACTTGACTATTGCAATGCTCTCTTGGCAGGTCTTCCAGCCAGTTCCATCAAACCTCTACAATTAATCCAAAATGCTGCAGCAAGATTAATCTTTAATGAGCCGAAAAGAACGCACGTCACACCTCTGTTCATCAATTTGCACTGGCTACCAATAGCTGCTCGCATTAAATTCAAGGCATAATGTTTGCTTACAGAACCACCTCTGGCTCTGCACCCCTTTACCTAAATTCATTACTTCAGACTTATATGCCCTCTAGAAGCTTGCGTTCAACGCATTACTGTACCATCCCAAAGAGAGACAAAATCCCTTTCACAGACTTTTTCATTAACTGTTCCCATCTGGTGGAATGACCTGCCTAACTCAATCCGAGTAGAATCCTTACCCATCTTCAAGAAACGGCATTCAAACACACCTCTTCCATCTTTATTTGACCCTCTAACTCTAGCACTCTCTATACTTATTTATTCTCTTAACTGCTAGCTTTTCTTGTAAAACTAACACTAGGTTTCTTTTTTCTATATTCTATATACTCGTTTTCAAAAAAATAAAAATAAAAATACCTTCCCACGTGTACTACGTTAGGCTAACCAGGACTTGTACTGCGTTAGGCTAACCAGGACTTGTAATAGCACTTGCATGTTGTTGCTCTTTTGTTGGTTTTGATTGCTTCTAAAATGTCCTCATTTGTAAGTCACTTTGGATAAAAGCGTCTGCTAAATGACTAAATAAATAAATATCTTTTCATCATCTGACATTGCAATGTGCGCATGTGAAATAGTCACACTGCAGGACGCATAATGCCAAGTAGCGGAAAATAACTCCAACATGTCATGCTATAACTTTTTTTTGCTGCATGTTACTAAAGTAAAACTAACAAGGTTCTCAATTCCTTATGGATAATCTACAGAAAAAATCCATCTGATATTACATAATTAGATGATATCTATCTACACTACGGGTGTTGAAATGAATTTTGTGAGTCTATCATAAATCGAAAAAAATATACTACTATATCGAATGCTGAAAGTACACTTATAAATCAGGGGTTTTGTTGTTACGCTGTTAAAGCTTTGATAGGCAATGTTAGAGAAACCAGCTAGAGTAGCTAGATTTTGAAAGTATCCAACTGAAAAAAGTCCTATCTCTCCTATCAGGGCTCTCACCAATGTAATATCCCCAAAACACATGAACGTGCTCTGTCTGACTACTGCTGGTGCACAAACCATATCAATCTCCTACCTCATGTCTCATTCACATGTATGAAACACCGAACATTATTAACAAATTCCCCCTGAAACAAAAAAATAAATGAATAAATACATCAGCCATGGTGTCACTTCAGGCTCTTCAGCTCCCTAACGTTAATTCACTGCTGGTTCGGCAGCATATGTCGGTCCCTCGGCAGTGTGTGAAACTTCGTTGGCCTAATGGGGCAGTTGTTGGCCTAATGGATAGAGCGTTGGACTTGAAACCCGAGGTAACCCAAGGTTGTGGGTTCGAATCCCGGCTCCGACAGGAAATCCACGACTGCTCCCGGGCGCTGCACAGTTGGCTGCCCACTGCTCCAAGTGTGTACACTTGGATGGGTTAAATGCAGAGAACACATTTCACTCCTCATTATACTCTGTATAATTGTGTATGTGACAAATAAAGCTCATCCGAGCTTAATTTGTATTTTTATTGTATACTTGTTAGGGACCGAGCACCGATGGTGCAGAGGACCCTATTGAATCTGCTCCGTTTATTATTATTATTATTAGGGACCGAGCACCGATGGTGCAGAGGACCCTATTGAATCTGCTCCGTTTATTATTATTATTAGGGACCGAGCACCGATGGTGCAGAGGACCCTATTGAATCTGCTCCGTTTATTATTCGATGGTGCAGAGGACCCTATTGAATCTGCTCCGTTTATTAGGGACCGAGCACCGATGGTGCAGAGGACCCTATTGAATCTGCTCCGTTTATTATTATTAGGGACCGAGCACCGATGGTGCAGAGGACCCTATTGAATCTGCTCCGTTTATTATTATTAGGGACCGAGCACCGATGGTGCGAGGACCCTATTGAATCTGCTCCGTTTATTATTATTATTAGGGACCGAGCACCGATGGTGCAGAGGACCCTATTGAATCTGCTCCGTTTATTAGGGACCGAGCACCGATGGTGCGAGGACCCTATTGAATCTGCTCCGTTTATTATTCTTATTATTCTTCTTCTTCTTCTTCTTCTTCTCCAAACTTAATCGCGTTTTAGAGGGCCTAAACATGCTCGAAAAGTCAGGAAACTTTGCACACGCATCAGAACTGGTGAAAATTTACGTCTTATATGGGTTTCAGAGTAGGTGTGGCAAAATGGCTCGACAGCGCCACCTATAAATATTCAGCGGAGTGCGCCTCGAGCTACGTTTCACGTACATGTACGAAAATCGGTACACTCATGTAACTTAACAATACCTACAAAAAAGTCTCTTGGTACAAAATCAGAAACCAAACAGGAAGTCGGCTATTTTGAATTTTCTCGTCATATTTTGTATCATTTTTGCCATTTTCAGGTGTCATACTTTAACGAACTCCTCCCAGAGATATTTCCAGATGATGAACACAAAATTGGTCATTGTAATCTAAAGCCCTTTGTGACGTTAAATTGCGAAGATCTAGAGTTTTCATCGGAGGGCGTGTCCGTGGCGTCCTGTCAAATTTTGATGTTTCGCCATGAAACAGGAAGTTGTTATATCTCAGGCATGCTATGTCCGATCTGCACCAAACTTCACATGTTTGATAAGATCCTGACCTAAAGAGATCTAAGTGACCATATTCAGTTATAGTCATAGCGCCACCTGCTGGCGACAGGAAGTGACATGTTTTACTCTGTAACTAACTCCTCCTAGAGATTTAATGACATCAACATAATATTTAGGTCAGTTTAATCTAAAGGCCTTTGTGATGTTAAATTGCGAAGAGCTTGTGTTTTCGTTAAAGGGCGTGTCCTTGGCGGCATCACAAATTTCGATGTCTCGCCATGGGAATAAAAGTTGTTGTAACTCAGCCATACAATAACCGATCTGCCCCAGACTTCACACATTCGATAAGAATCCAGGCCTGAACACATCTAAATACGAATATTCCATTATAATCAGAGCGCCACCTGCTGGCCACAGGAAATGACTTGATTTACACTGACTTAAACATGCAATGTCCAATCTGAACCAAACTTCACATATTTGGTAAGACTCCTGACCTGAAGACATCTAAAGGCCAAATTCAGATGTTATCATAGCGCCACCTGTTGACCACAGGATATATCATGTGTTACACTAACTCAAACATACCATGTTCAATCTGCACCAAATTCTTATATGTTTTGATAAACGTACTGGTCTCATAATATCTACACGATAATGTTTAGTTATAGACATAGCGCCACCTGCTGGCAACAGGAAATTATTTGTTTTACACCAACTTAAGCATGCAATGTCCAATCTGCACCAAACTTCACATATTTTGTAAGAGTCCTGCCCTGAAGACATTTAAAGGCCAATATTCAGATGTAACCATAGCGCCATCTGTTGACAACAGGATGTGTCAGGTTTTACACTAACTCAAACATACTATGTTCAATCTGCACCAAACTTCATATGTTCGATAAAGGTGCTAGCCTGAAGACATCTATATGTTAATGTTCAGTTATGAACATAGCGCCACCAGCTGGCAGCAGGTTTGGTACATATAAATGACTTTGACATATTCCTCTATATTAGCATTTTTAAATGCATATTGCTCACTGTTCCCTGTCTTTCTGAAGCCACCGGTCGGCGGTGAGCCGTGCGAGGTCCCTTCCATCGCTGCTTGCAGCTTTAATTATTATTATTATTATTATTCTTCTTCTCCAAACTTAATCGCATTTTAGAGGGCCTAAACATGCTCGAAAAGTCAGGAAACTTTGCACACGCATCAGAACTGGTGAAAATTTACATCTGATATGGGTTTCAGAGTAGGTGTGGCAAAATGGCTCGACAGCGCCACCTATAAATATTCAGCGGCGTGCGCCTCGAGCTACGTTTCACGTACATGTACGAAAATCGGTACACTCATGTAACTATAACAATACCTACAAAAAAGTCTCTAGGTACGAAATCAGAAACCAAACAGGAAGTCGGCTATTTTGAATTTTCTTGTCATATTTTGTATCATTTTTGCCATTTTCAGGTGTCATACTTTAACGAACTCCTCCCAGAGATATTTCCAGATGAACACCAAAATTGGTCATGTAATCTAAAGCCCTTTGTGACGTTAAATTGCGAAGATCTAGAGTTTTCATCGGTGGGCGTGTCCGTGGCATCCTGTCAAATTTTGATGTTTCGCCATGAAACAGGAAGTTCTTATATCTCAGGCATGCTATGTCCGATCTGCACCAAACTTCAATGTTTGATAAGAATCCTGGTATGAAGAGATCTAAGTGACCATATTCAGTTATAGTCATAGCGCCACCTGCTGGCAACAGGAAGTGACATGTTTTACTCTGTGACTAACTCCTCCTAGAGATTTAATGACATCAACATAATATTTAGGTCAGTTTAATCTAAAGGCCTTTGTGATGTTAAATTGCGAAGAGCTGAGTTTTCGCTAATGGGCGTGTCCTTGGCGGCATCACAAATTTCGATGTCTCGCCATGGGAATAAAAGTTGTTGTAACTCAGCCATACGACGTCCGATCTGCCCCAGACTTCACAAGTTCAATAAGAATCCAGGCCTGAACACATCTAAATACGAATATTCCATTATAATCAGAGCGCCACCTGCTGGCCACAGGAAATAACTTATTTTATACTACTTAAACATGCAATGTCCAATCTGCACCAAACTTCACATATTTGGTAAGGGTCCTGGCCTGAAAACATCTAAAGGCCAAAATTCAGATATAATCATAGCGCCACCTGTTGACAACAGGATATATCATGCTTTAACTAACTCAAACATACCATGTTCAATCTGCACCAAAATTCATATGTTTGATAAAAGTACTGGTCTAATGATATCTACACGATAACGTTTAGTTAAAGACATAGCGCCACCAGCTGGCAGCAGATTTGGCACATATAAATGACTTTGACATACTCCTCTATATTTGCTTTTTAAAATGCATATTGCTCACTGTTCCCTGTCTTTCTGAAGCCACCGGTTGGCGGTGCCGGGTGCGAGGTCCCTTCCATCGCTGCTTGCAGCTTTAATTATTATTATTATTATTATTATTATTCTTCTTCTCCAAACTTAATCGCATTTTAGAGGACCTAAACATGCTCGAAAAGTCAGGAAACTTTGCACACGCATCAGAACTGGGTGAAAATTTACGTCTGATATGGGTTTCAGGACTAGGTGTGGCAAAATGGCTCGACAGCGCCACCTATAAATATTCAGCGGAGTGCACCTCGAGCTACGTTTCACGTACATGTACGAAAATTGGTACACTCATGTAACATAACAATACCTACAAAAAAGTCTCTAGGTACAAAATCAGAAACCAAACAGGAAGTCGGTTATTTTGAATTTTCTTGTCATATTTTGTGTCATTTTTGCCATTTTCAGGTGTCATACTTTAACGAACTCCTCCCAGAGATTTATTCAGATGAACACCAAAATTGGTCATTGTAATCTAAAGCCCTTTGTGACGTTAAATTGCGAAGATCTAGAGTTTTCATCGGAGGGCGTGTCCGTGGCGTCCTGTCAAATTTCGATGATGATTCGCCATGAAACAGGAAGTTGTTATAACTCAGCCATGCAATGTCCGATGTGCAACAAAATTCCCATGTTTGATAAGACTCCTGACTTGAAGAGATCTAGGGGACCACATTCATATAAATTAATAGCGCCACCTGCTGGCAACAGGAAGTGACATGTTTTACTCTGTAACTAACTCCTCCGAGAGATTTAATGACATCAACATAATATTTAGGTCAGTCTAACCTAAAGGCCTTAGTGATGTTAAATTGCGAAGATCTAGAGTTTTCGTGAAAGGGCGTGTCCATGGCGGCATCACAAATTTCGATGTCTCGCCATGGGAATAAAAGTTGTTGTAACTTGGCCATACAATGTCCGATCTGCCCCAGACTTCACATGTTCGATAAGAATCCAGGCCTGAACACATCTAAATATGAATATTCCATTATATAAAGAGCGCCACCTGCTGGCCACAGGAAATGACTTGATTTACACTAACTTAAACATGCAATGTCCAATCTGCACCAAACTTCACATATTTGGTAAGACTCCTGATATGAAGAGATCTAAGTGACCATATTCAGTTATAGTCATAGCGCCACCTGCTGGCAACAGGAAGTGCATGTTTTACTCTGTAACTAACTCCTCCTAGAGATTTAATGACATCAACATAATATTTAGGTCAGTTAATCTAAAGGCCTTTGTGATGTTATATTGCGAAGAGCTTGAGTTTTCGCTAATGGGCGTGTCCATGGCGGCGTGACAAAATTCGATGTCTCGCCATGGGAATAGAAGCTGGTGTTACCCAGCCATAAAATGTCCGATCAGCCCCAAACTTCACACGTTTGATAAGAGCAATGGCCTGAAGACATCTACGTGCCAATGTTTAGTTATAGACATAGCGCCACCTACTGGCTACGGGAAATTAATTGTTTTACAGTAACTTAAATATGCAATGTCCAATCTGCACCAAACTTCACATATTTTTGTAAGAGTCCTGGCCGGAAGACATTTATAGGCCAATATTCAGACGTAACCATAGCGCCATCTGTTGACAACAGGATGTGTCAGGCTTTACACTAACTCAAACATACTATGTTCAATCTGCACCAAACTTCATATGTTCGATAAAGGTGCTAGCCTGAAGACATCTATATGTTAATGTTCAGTTATGGACATAGCGCCACCAACTGGAAGCAGGTTTGGCACATTTAAATGACTTTAACATATCCTCTATATTTGCAATTTTAAATGCATATTGCTCACCGTTCCCTGTCATTCTGAAGCCACCGGTTGGCGGTGAGCCGGGTGCGAGGTCCCTTCCATCGCTGCTTGCAGCTTTAATTATTATTATTATTCTTCTTCTCCAAACTTAATCGCATTTTAGAGGGCCTGAACATGCTCGAAAAGTCAGGAAACTTTGCACACGCATCAGAACTGGTGAAAATTTACGTCTGATATGGGTTTCAGGAGTAGGTGTGGCAAAATGGCTCGACAGCGCCACCTATAAATATTCAGCGGAGTGCGCCTCGAGCTACGTTTCACGTACATGTACGAAAATCGGTACACTCATGTAACTTAACAATACCTACAAAAAAGTCTCTTGGTACGAAATCAGAAACCCAACAGGAAGTCGGTTATTTTGAATTTTCTCGTCATATTTTGTGTCATTTTTGCCATTTTCAGGTGTCATACTTTAACGAACTCCTCCCAGAGATTTATTCGGATGAACACCAAAATTGGTCATTGTAATCTAAAGCCCTTTGTGACGTTAAATTGCGAAGATCTAGAGTTTTCATCGGAGGGCGTGTCCGTGGCGTCCTGTCAAATTTTGATGTTTCGCCATGAAACAGGAAGTTGTTATATCTCAGGCATGCTATGTCTGATCTGCACCAAACTTCACATGTTTGATAAGAATCCTGACCTGAAGAGATCTAAGTGACCATATTCAGTTATAGTCATAGCGCCACCTGCTGGCAACAGGAAGTGACATGTTTTACTCTGTAACTAACTCCTCCTAGAGATTTAATGACATCAACATAATATTTAGGTCAGTCTAATCTAAAGGCCTTTGTGATGTTATATTGCGAAGAGCTTGAGTTTTCGCTAATGGGCGTGTCCATGGCGGCGTGACAAAATTCGATGTCTCGCCATGGGAATAGAAGCTGTTGTTACTCAGCCATAAAATGTCCGATCAGCCCCAAACTTCACACGTTTGATAAGAGCCATGGCCTGAAGACATCTACGTGCCAATGTTTAGTTATAGACATAGCGCCACCTGCTGGCTACATGAAATTACTTGTTTTATAGTAACTTAAATATGCAATGTCCAATCTGCACCAAACTTCACATATTTTGTAAAGAGTCCCGTCCCGAAAACATCTAAAGGCCAATATTCAGATGTAATCATAGCGCCACCTGTTGACAACAGGATATGCCAGGCTTTACACTAACTCAATCATACCATGTTCAATCTGCACCAAACTTCATATGTTTGATAAAAGTGTGCTAGACTGAAGACATCTACATGTTAATGTTCAGTTATGGACATAGCGCCACCAGCTGGCAGCAGGTTTGACACATATAAATGACTATGACACATCCTCTATACTTACCTTTTTAAATGCATATTGCTCACCGTTCCCTGTCTTTCTGAAGCCACCGGTTGGCGGTGCTGGGTGCGAGGTCCCTTCCATCGCTGCTTGCAGCTTTAATTATTCTTATTATTCTTCTTCTTCTTCTTCTTCTTCTTCTTCTTCTTCTTCTTCTTCTTCTTCTTCTTCTTCTCCAAACTTAATCGCATTTTAGAGGCCTAAACATGCTCAAAAAGTCAGGAAACTTTGCACACGCATCAGAACTGGTGAAAATTTACGTCTGATATGGGTTTCAGAAGAAGGTGTGGCAAAATGGCTCGACAGCGCCACCTATAAATATTCAGCGGAGTGCGCCTCAGTAGTTATTACCATACACCACCTGTCAAAATGATTGATTGATGACAGGTGGGCGGGACTTCCGGTATAGGGGCGGGACATCCGGTGTAGGCGGGACTTCCGGTGCAGGCGGGACTTCCTGTATAGGCGGGACTTCCGGTGTAGGCGGGACTTCCTGTATAGGGGGGGACTTCCTGTATGAGGCGGGACTTCGGTATAATCAATCATGTTATAATGACAGTAGGTTTTGATGTTTTTGACAGGTGGTTTGATGTTTTTGACAGGAGGTTTTGATGATTTTGACAGGTGGTTTTGATGGTTTTGACAGCAGGTTTTGATGGTTTTGATGTTTTGACAGTAGGTTTTGATGATTTTGACAGGTGGTTTTTGTTTTTGAAGGATGTATAATAAATGACAGCAGGTTTTGATGTTTTTGATGATTTTGACAGGTGGTTTTGATGGTTTTGATGATTTTGACAGGTGGTTTTGATGGTTTTGATGTTTTGACAGCAGGTTTTGATGTTTTTGATGATATAGACAGAAGGTTTTTTGTTTTGAAGGCTGTATAATAAATCATTTTATCATGACAGTAGGTTTTGTCCTTTGAAGACGCTGTTATCAGGAAATTCCCCTCCCACCCATAGCAGCGTATCTGGGTCTGTGCTGTGAAAAACTGTGAAGTGCATCTCCCACAAACATCTGTTTTTAAAACAAAAGTTGATTGTTTATAGAATAGTTTAACTAAAAAAAAAAAAAATCCACTGAACATTATTTCAGTTTTAAAAGTTTAACAACACTTACTTTATTTACAAGTTGTTTTGTCAATCTTACAAACGTTTATAACGTTTAAATGTACGATCTGATATAAACTATAAATGTTTTGACCGCTTAAGACTTCTAGGGTTATATAATGTGTTATGTAGCATGCGTGGAGACATTGAAATGCGAAAACCGTGTTAAACGGGGGAACAAAGTTTTTTTATTAAAGTTATTTTTTCATACACAACAATGTCACGGAAAAACTTCAAAACAAGAAAGTCAGAGTATATCATTTATAAAAGAGTACAAAAATAGACGACGTAAACCAAATAAGAGTCAAACCGCATAAGTTAATAGAAAACAATAAAGACAAAGAAAACTAGGATTCGAATGTGGATAAGCTAAAAAAAGGTTAATATTAAACAAGTTTTAATATAAAGAAATGCGACGTATATACACGTAAAATTAAGCAATGTTTTTATTTTCCAGAAAGCGCTGTTTAAAATGATGTAAAATACGGTTGCAAGAAAACAAATAAAAATGAAGACAGGTTATTTAAACAACTAAGACAATATTAACATTAAATAATATAGAGTAACCTTACTTACTGTGGTATAAAATAAAAATCAAGCCGTTAAAAAAGATACGTTTGTCAGAAGTTTGTAATATTACAATTTAAAAAGACAGAAGTTGTCACAAGAAAAGGTGGGAAACAAGGAAAAATAACAAACGTGCATCCAGCCGTTGTCCAAAAAGAAGGTAATCTCAGAGACAAAAGATAAGTCTATCATAACTTAGCTGAAGGTAAAAGTTAAACAAAAGAAAAAGTCCCGTGCGTGTCCGTTTCAAACACAGAATGGCGAGACATCCGGTTCCAGGCAGACCACGCCTACGCTTCCATCCCCTAGATCCGGACGAGGGACCAAAACTGAGATTTAAAAGGATTAATCCATGACTGTTTTTTAAAACATTAAAGTTAATTTTAATAAGTCTTTTACATGTCTTAATTAAACCAGTCAACATCATTCACCTAAATCTTTTCACTTTAAAAAATAGTAGACCTATGTTTTACTTTTAAACAAACAAGTCCTAGCCTCTGGGAAAGCTTGTTTAACAACACATTTTCCTTTATTTACTCTTTGCTTTTTGTCAATCTTACGATACGTTATAACAGCTAAAACGCAGGTATGCACATACAATATTTAACAGGAATGAAACCAAATCAATAACTCTCTGATTTTTCTTGTCATAAGACTTGTTATCATTTGAAATACGCGTGCAGCATGTAAACATTTTTTTTTTTTTTTTTTTTACATCACACGAGATGCAGATATTTCATCTCAAGCAGTGCAACGAAGTTGAAGACGGTCGTGTCAATATCACATTTCACGCAGCACGAGATGCCGTGAAGTTTTTAGTCAGACGATAAAAGCAACACCGTTGGATCAATTTATGACACCGTTTTGGAGGAAGCGCAGAGGCGTAAACGCACACACATACGCACACGAGCGCTTAGACTTTTATGATGTCTCATACAAAACTTTTTACAAATAAATAACTTTCTTAGAATCACGCTGAATATATCTACAAGATGACGAAAAGTATGATTAAACAATGATATAACTATTGTTTAACAAATATCATTCTAACAAAATGTAAAACCTAAAACCACGAATCTCTAACCTAACTAATCTTTACAACAGACTTTCTTTCTCGCTTAATAAACTGCGTTATTAACCGTAAGGGGAGTTAAATGCAGCATGCTTTATTGCATTCAAATAAAAAACAACAACGATCTATATAGGTTTATTCGACTGAGCTTTGATAAAATAACTGATGTAAGAAACATGCAAATATTCGACATGGTTTATCAAACTGGTGTGTCAGGTGATTTGCATTGTTGTACATATCTCGCTATACAGTTTTGTTAAGATGTTTAACATCTGTAAAAAATAGTCTAAAAAGTCATCTTTTTAGCTTCCACATAGGAATTATGTCCACACTCAACGGTTTTGTGTAACAGAGTCCAGAGACAAATGAAAATAAAATGTGTGAAAGACTGATGACAGGAAGAGCTACAGACTAAAAGCTTCAGATTTTATTAAAACAATCGAGCGCATTTTTCTCTTGAATAGGTATGTATGCAGTAACCAGTGTGTACACGAATATTTATACATAACCGCATAATTCAGTGATTCTATCAAATGAATCATTCATTTTAAAGTCAGATTTGATTTCTCGTCAAAACAATAAAACTTTTTAAAACATTAAAACTTTCTTACGACTTTTTAATTATGTCGAACAAAATGAATATAGGGTTATGTTTTTAGTTCGGGATGTTTGCACGTTAATCACATCATTAACCTAAAACATTTTTCAACCAAACTCTCTCTTGCGAGCACACGGCGCACAACTGCCAACAACATCCATAACTTGGTTTTATCATTCGGCTGTAGCTGAAACTCTATAACGTGTTCAATTTATGCATCAGCGGATCTATAGATGCTGGAAGAACTCCTTGAGCTGTTAACTGTAGAAAATGTATACAATGACGTGTAAAACTAGATCGACAGACAGAGTGTACATGCCTAAAACAAGCCTGGAACCATTTCGAACCATTCTAACACTAAGTGCGACCGCGGTAGAAAATGTGTTATAGTACAGCAGTAAAACACTGGACGTGCGAACGACCAAATAACTACAAGTCCTACTTAAAATCTACGATGAAACTAGAAAATATACGTGTGACCTAACAGTGTTTAAAATACTGGACACGTGCAGTTAGATGAAGACACGCAGAGTTGGTTAACACAACGAAATATGTCGTGAAGCATACGTATGACAAGCGTTCTGCAGGACTGACTGACTGCCTTTTTTTCTTAAGATTTGATTTCAAGAACACACGCACACACAAAACCAAATCGTTACGCTATTTCACGAAATGACGGGATGGTCAATTTCGACATACACGTCAAGCCTGTTTACCATAAGCATGTTCTTCTTATACATTTTTAACAATTATTTTAACAAATATTTTCGTTTCCACAAAGATACAAACGTTGTCGTACAAATGTTGCAGGCCTTTCAGGTCAGCGAACTACAATACCCAGCATATACATCGACTACAAACATGGTTGCCACGAATCCATACATATACAAAACGGTCTATACGCGACAGATCTCTAAATCGTCAGACTTTTGGTTATACGTACGTTCGGATACCCTATATAGAAAGACTCGTATTACCAACGCTTTTTTACAAAGTATACGCTTCTTTCGCCTTGCGATGTTACAAACCCATTTTTGCGAGATCTACACGTCTGTAGAAATAATTAACAGGTCTTATAAAATCATTGATTTGACTTCACTTTAAAACACAATCCGCACGAACGATAAATCAGACGCTCTTAAAATCGATAGTGCACAAAACGTGTA